>CAKNYM010013700.1:0-21913 GCA_932195095.1 Andricus curvator | reverse complement strand
GAATTCTATACATTAACTTGATTATTGGACGTTAAATGGAATTTTGAATTTGATTTTAATTTAATTTTAAATTCTTAAATTTTTACATTGTTTTGACTCAAGTAATATTTTTTCTCAGTGAATGATTTCTGATTTGTAGTTCTTATATCACATAAAAGACGTTAAGGGATTTAAATATTTTATAATGTGAATACAATACCTTTCAATGTAAACTTTTCATTAATATAACTCAGCAAATTAAATTTGACTTGAAACTACTTTGATAATAGATTTGGTACTATCAACGGACTTTTCGCGTTTGAAAAAAGTTAAATATTGTATATTATTAACAAAATATAATCTAGAATAATTCAATATAATATTTAGAAAGTTCCAGATGTCGTATTCCTGAACAGTTTTAAAAGTTTCTATAAGGTTGATGCTAATTGAATTTTCAAGAGAATATTTCTACAACCTACTATGCTCTGTTTATTATTATTTTTTTAAGAACATATGGAACTAGTACATATATTTTTGAACAATGAGAATTTTCATTTTAGATTCAATTCCTTAATTTGCTTTAACTGTTATAAACTAATTATTAGATATAACTGTCCTTTTCTACATTTTCAGCGTTTGAATGCATTATTTATACTGACATCGTCGTTGAATTGAGTAAAAGTAATAATTAATCGTGACCGAGGATAAGGCGAGAATATTTCCGTTGTCATAAATAATTGTTATAGGCAAATTCACTCATATCGCATTTTTGAACAAGGAAACATTTTAAATTTTGTATATCCGCCACCCGAAAATTTGTCTTTTTGGATAGGAAATTCAACAATTTGATTCAAATCTTTTTTTCTCTCTCGACTGAAAAATCATCCTTGGTTGAAAATTTAACTCTCTTGTTGAAAGCTCGTCTTCTTATTTTGCAATTTCGTCTCTCCTTTTCAAAATTTCATCTTTTTTAGTTACAAATTTGGTCAGAAATGCATCTTCTCCGTTGAAAAGACTTGATTCCAAGTTGAACTCTTTTTTTTTTGAAATTTATTTTTTTGGTTTAGAATTCAGATTTTAGTTAAAAGTTAATCTTTGACTTAAAAAACCATTATCTGTAGTAGAAAATTTAACTATTTCGCAGAAAATTCGTTATTTGGGTTGAAATTTCAACTAAGTTGGGCATGAATTTTAATCTTTGGTAGAAAATAAACTTTTCTGTTAGCAGTTAATATTTTTCGGCTAGAAATTCAACTATATAATAGAAAATTGATCTTTTTGGCCTAAAAATTCAGCAATTTGTGTGTTTGTTTTCTTCCTTGACCAAAAAATTCTTCTCAGTTGAAAATTCAACTATTTAGGCTAAAATTGATGTATTTTGTTAAAAATTTGTCTTTTTTGAAATCATTTTTCATTGTTAAAAACTCATCTCTTTGGTTGGGAAATCAACTATTTGGTTTAAAAGACATTTATTTTATTGAGAGTCCAATAATTTTACTTGAACAGATTGTATTTCCTCTGGATTTTCCTTTAAGTTGTAATTTGTAGATGACCCCATATGAGCGAAGAAACTATAATATTCAATTGCTTATGGGCATGACAAACTAAAATAAAAACTGTATCGAATAAAATGACATGCTTATCATTTTTTCCCTGAAAAGCTCCATCAGGTGAATCGATAATGCAGTTATGTGTAATAATTGAAACCTTGGAATAGATAAAGTTGGTTCAATAAAGACTTGTCGTTCTCAAATCGTTGTTTAAACTGTAAACATAATATCTCGACATAATTTTTCACATGACGCAATTTGCTCTATGAAATATAGGTATACAGAGAAATAGAATAGAAATATTGTTGAATAAAAGTGGTTTTGCTCACGAATCTTCAATTTAGAAGTTTAAGTAAGATAGTATCTAGAGGCCATTCATACGCCACATGGACAATTCCTTTTGTGGGAGACAGCAGGTGAACAGGGGGAGTCTAAGAATGCTTTGAGTATATATATGGAGACATCTTGAAGGAAATTCCTTTTCTCGCTAAATTAGTATCATATACTGTCATCTACTCTAATAAGAAATGAAGATGACCGCTAGTACTCTATTCGTCGCTCTTACCGTTTTCCTGGATTCTCTTGGTAAATATATAATGATATAATATCATATTTATTTTTTAAGTAAACTAGAAAGTAAAACCTATCAAAGTCGCATTTTTTTTTACTTTGGGGCAATCGAATTACGCCTATGCTTTCTTTTTTGTTTTGTTCACAGACATATCATCAGGTGTGCCGACCAAGACAAGAGACTTTCTATCAAATTTTGGGATGAGTCACGAACATGCCAATCATCAAGGTAACCCAAATACAAATAAAAATTTATAACAGAACTGTTGATTAATAAAAAGTTTTCGTATAACGTTCACTCAGAGAAAAAGTTGTCTTGAAACAAAAGCATCGTGCTCTTGCCTGTTTTGTTTTGAACGACGTGAATATATTTTTTTGCAACACATACCCCGAACAAATAGCCACACATGCCGCACAAATAGAATTAGTTTTTTGCAAGAGTAGGTAAAGTTATTCGCACAAGGAAAATTTTTGCTGCAGAGGATTTCCTGTTGAGACAAATGAAAATCCTCTCAACCTTAAATTTGAAACAAATTTCCATTTACGTCAAGAAATATCCTTTTGTCACAAGAGAACATTTCTCTGAATGATTCCAAAACTATTAATAATTTCTTGAATTATAGAATATTCTACACTTATTCTTAAATAGGATTCAATTTTTGTAGATTGTTTCTCAGTAGAGAGAAAAGGAAAAAGTTTGTTGGTTATATGTTCCTATAAGAATAAATGTTGGGGAAAAAATATGTTGTTTCTCAGAGCAAATTTTGCGATACATATTCTTACTATTTGTGAAAGAAAAATTTTGTATGAAGTTATGTGTATTTGAATTTTTAGGTTTGTTTTCCAGATTCCGCAAAAAAACCACACTTATATTTATTTCCAATTTTTTGTTGACTTTGTACTATCATAAGAAAATACTTTGTCAGTTTTTTGCGGGCTAAGTAACTATTGTGGCGAGGTGATTTTTTTTCATAAAATCGAATTTTTTTTGTAAACAACAGCAGATACGAAAAAAAGTTAAAAAAGTAGTTTGAAAAAAATTATCTTGACCACAACACATGTCCAGGTATCTGTTGTTTGCAAGAAAAATGCGAAAATTCGATTTTATGGAAAGAAATTCTCGTGGCCACAAAAGTTACTGAGCACGCATAAAACTTACAAGGTATTTTCCTTATGATGGTAAAAATTAAAAAAAAAATTGGAAAAAAATATAAGTGTGGGTTTTTTGATTTTTTAAGATTTTGATACTTCAAGTGTAGAGCCTGCATGATTTAAAATGGATGCGGTCTTCGGATTAGCTGAGAATGAATTCCTAGCCGATATTTTCGCTAGGTTTATTAACATATGTGCGAAACACCACTTCAAACTGTGCGCAAATAAAAATAAATAGTTCCGAATAATAATATTATATGAAATACTATATAACCTCATATAACTTTGTCATGATAGAATTGGATAAAATCTTTGCAAACAGTTAAAAACTATGGTCATTGACCACCATTACATTAAACATGAAAACTTCAAATTTTAATGTCATAATTGGCAATGTTTTCAAACTTTCCTTACTTTAAAAAAAACTTAATCTTCTGTTTCTATTTGCAGAGTTGAGTTTAGAGTTCGACTGTTTACATCATAGCGACACTATTCCTTGGGTTCCTCGTTCCGAAACTTCTTGCTCTTCTGACAGACAATCCCCAGAAATTACTCTTCCTCCTGCCAGACTGCATTCTCCTGTCAGGCCTCATCCTCCTACTGACCCTTCTCTTCGTGCCAGGTCCAGATCTCCTCCTGGCGCACATCGTTCTTTACGCGTATTTGGATATAAACTTGAACTACTTAAATATATTCGGCTTATTCCCAAGACAAATCCGCACCAGCAATACGAAATTCGAAGATACATTTTTCCTGCCGATAAACCAATTCGAGTGAAAATAAGAAATAATTGTCTTGGTCCCATGCCGACCGATGAACAAACTGTTTTAGCAACATCCAATGGAGACGTTGTTGCAATATTATATGGCAGTAGATGGCTTCGTGGAATATACACATTAAGATCTCTCTATGAAGTACGGGTTAAAATAAACATGTACAGCGGCGAAATTAAAGATCTGACCGAAGAAGAAATTTCGGAATTACCCTTAGGCTGCCGATCTCTAATCTCAAAGAACTTTAGACTAGTAACAGTAAACGACCTTACTAGAACATTAATTTAGTTTGAAAACATATAAAACTAAATGACAATATTCGTTGTTGATTCGAAGTAAGATTAAAATGTTATAAGTAACTGGTAATTACAATAAAAAGTTAATGTGTTATTTTTCTGAAGGTATCAATCTTTTGTCAACACCCGAGTTTTTTACTTCGTCTAAATCCATTCCTATTTCGTATTATGCTGCATCACCTTCAAACAAACTTTTTCCTTACAAATGTATCCTCATTTGAAAAATCATTAAAACTTGTAGGGAATGGATAGCATCAGAATGCATTTTTTCGTGAAGATTGAATTAGATCGGGATGACTTTCTGAGTAGATATCAGATTCACTCAGATTGGAACGGAATGAATTTCTCTCATAAATTTTCGATTTTATCGGATTACACGCATATCAATTTTTGGCATGCAATTGGATGAATCGGATTATTTTGCGTTTGATAGATTGCACTGTAAGGTGAAAAATTAATTATTTGGTAGCCAGGCCAAATAATTGACAATGATTTTTTCCTTCTAACACTGCCACCTTAACTTCGTCTCAAAGTATGTACGGTTAGCACTCACACAACAAAATCGACTACAAGAGATGCAGGCATCAAACAACTATTTTTGCTCAAGTATCATTAAATGTATTTACTAGAAAATATTTCTTTAGTAAAAAAAAAATGATAAGCCTACGTTCGAGTAAACATGTTCTAGAAGAGGTAGGATTCTATTGGATTGAAAAGGTTTGCATTTTGGGAATAATTCGAATTCATTCTGATTGTACCCGAATTAATTACTCTCAAAAACGAAGAAGTCATTCGAAATTATGTGAGTACAAATATTAAAATAAAAAGTAGTCATGATTATATTTCACGGATAGATGTATCATCTTTTTTCCGTTGGGATAAAAAACTTATACCAGGGCAATATGGCAGTCAGTCATCATCATCATCATCATCAAAATGAGACACGAGATTCGCATTTGCCTTGAAAATAGATTTTGTACTATCAAGACATTTTTTTTGTGTAATAGCATATAATACATTTTTGAAGGTTCTTTTTTAAGGTTGACGCTAATTAAATTTGCAATATCTTTGTAAACCCTGGAATAAATAAGGTTAGACAAACAAAGACCTGCTTTTCTGGACTATTCTACTGAACTATTCTATAGAAAACATATCATCTTTCTTGGTTAAAACTGCAGCTGATTTGTTTGAAAATTAATCTATTTGGTTTGAGGATTCAAATAGTTTCTTGAAAATTGATCTCTTTTGATTGTTAAATAAAATCTTGTTTCATTTAAAATTAAACTATTTTGTTGAAAATGATCTTTTGTGTTGAAAATATCTATTTTCGGGTTGAAAAATCTACTCGGTAGAACGTTGAACTACCTTATTCAAAATTAATTTGTTTGTTTGAGGATTCATAATTGGAGTTAAATATTTATCTCTTCGTTTGCAAATGTATCAATTCTGTGAAACATTTGTACCTGTTTTGACTGAGAATAATCTTTTTAATTGACAATTTAACGAATCCATTTTTTGTTACAAATCAAGCGTTGTTAGTTTCAAAACGCCTAATATTTTGTTCGAAAATGAGGAGTAATTTGGTGTCGGATAATGTTAGTAAAAAAGCGGCTTTCTTGTATTTAGAAATGATGAATCTAAGATAGAAAGAGATTCTTCTTCAGATTACTTTTCTTCGTTTGATGAAGTATTTTGTAGCAAAAATGCTGCTAAAAAGGATTGAAAAAAATATATTTCTTCACATTTTGAAGTCTACGTGCCACATTATTAATACTTTTTAAGACAAAGGCCTTATCTAACTTGTAACCTTGGACGAATTTTAACAACCTAAAAGTCGTGTGCAAGAAACTATTTGCCCAACAGATATCTTCATCAATTTACTCTTTATAAATTATTTTATTCTCGGAGTTTCTCAGTATAGAATAATACAAATACATACGTTTACTTTAAACATAAATTACCTGAGTTTCTCAAGGTGAGATAATTATACACGTGCGATATTTTAACTTCTATTAAATAAATGTTGCGATAAAAATTGAAATTTTCTCGACAACAAGCTACAAATTTATCTATATGCGCGATTTATGATTGGGAAGAGGGAAAAATACCTCAGAATAGTATAAATATATAAACGAAACATCAGAATATTCATTATTTAAGCTGTTCTCAAAATTTCACGTTAATCAGTTTTTTCTTCGTTTTGAAATGATGTGGATCTCTTATACGATGGTCCTAATCTTGGACGTTATTCTTAATTCTATCGGTAAGTAAAAAATGAATAGATATCATGTTTTTATAGTAAGTACGCTGGAACACCTACTCTACGATCATGAATATAAAATATTATGTAAACTCTTCAATAACACACAATTAATATTATCAATATTATTTTTTTTCCAGTTTAATATAATAATTAGATGGCTTTTTAAAAACTATTTATTAGAGTGGTCCAAAAGAAGAGCCTGTTTAAATGTTGATGTGCGACTGATAATTCGTACAGCCTAGGCAAAATCAAAATATGCCAATTTTTTGTTTTATTGTAGAGTCATTTTTGAGCTCGCTAAAATGTCTTTAAACTCTAAATAATACTGTACAGTATCACAAAATACTGATTCAACCAGTGAAAATTTCACTGGTTTAGTTTAAGAGAGCAGAGTGCGCCACCGGGGGGATTGGTCGAACATGATTGGCCAATCAAGTCTTTTTTTTTTAAACCGGGAGCCCGGAAGCAAAATCGGATTGGTATTATATCCATTGTCCCTATTGATGTTATGAGGGTGTTTTAAGATTTCTAATGCTTCTCTATGTTTTATTGGAAAAATTGCGTGAAATGTTTTAGCCTGACTTTACTCTCATGTTCCTTCACACGTTGGCTCACCGCCCTCCCGGATTCTCCAATACAGAATTTGCCACAAAAGGGTTGTTTAGAAGCTGTCCTATGTTCGCAGGGGATTTAAATATGATTTGGATGTTGTGTTTGTTGAGAATTATTCGTTTCTGTTCTGTCATACCTTGCATGTAGGGTAGGATGGTGGTCGTTTTTCTCTCTCTTTAGTAAGTTGTGTTGACTTGTATTTTCGTACGGCTTTATCAATCCTAATACAGAAAGATTATACCAAACAAATTGATAAAGTTATAAGAAAATACACTCAAAACGACAAGTTAATAATTCGCTAAAGAACGAGAGAGAAAAACGACGAACATCCTGCCCTACTACAAGTTATCACAGAACAAATTGGAAGAATTCTCAACAAACACCACATCCAAACCATATTTAAACCACCTGCGCAAATAGGACAAGTTCTAAACAACCCTTAAGATCAAAATGCACCTCTTAGTGATCCGGGAGTATATAGAATCCCTTGTTCTTGTGGCAAAGTCTATATTGGAGAAACCGGGAGAGCGGTGAGCCAACGTGTAAAGGAACATGAGAGTAAAGTCAGGCTAAAACATTTCACGCAATAAGCACTAGCTGAGCATCATATCGAAACTGGATATAGCATTTTATTTGCCAAAACGACCGTCGTCGCAAAAACATACAATATTTTTTCAAGAAAACACAGAGAAGCAATCGAAATCTTAAAATACACTACAACATCAATAGGGACAATGGATATAATACCAATCCGCTTTGGCTTTCCGTCCTCCCGGTTTGAAAAAAAATACTTGGTTGGCCAATCAAGTTCGACCATTCACCCTGGTGGGGCGCTTTGGCCAATTACAGGAATCATAGAGATTATATATAAGATCAAAGTAACTTGAAACTTTAGTTTAAGGTTGGCCTTGAAGAAGTGAGCTGCAACGTTCACGAAACATCGGCAAGATTCGTAGTTTTGCACACGATTGAAACCCAAAACACCTAATTTTAGAAACCATCTTGAAATCTCGGAGAAACAATAACTCCAATATTTAATAAATTGGTTCATAACTACTTATGAAAAATTTAACTTGAAAAAGAAGTGGTATTTTTACATGTTAAACTCAATAAGAGGAACAACTGCTTTTAGCGAGCTGAAAAATGACTACAACAAAACAAAACAAAAGCATACTCTAATTTTGCCTAGGCTATACGAATTTCCATTCGCCCATGAACATATAAACAGTTGCTTTTTTTACACCACTCCACTATTTATCCTAATCAGTGTTTATTTTGAAGTTTCGATGGCGAGATATGAAATTTTCTCTCCGAAACGCGAAACTTTTGAAGTTTTTGACATTTTTGAGAAAAAACATTTTTCTGGGTGAAAAGATAAAAAGCCATACTCTGCAGGCTATTTAAATCAGTTTTTAAAATGGAAGTGACGTTAACTATCTTCAAGTTTCACAATAGAAAAATATAGATATGTTTTAGAATTACTTGGGAAACTTTGAGCGACCGACTTACACAAAATAATATGGAATAATCCAATTACGCTTTTGCTATTTTTAATACACTTTTAACACTACAAATTCATAAATATTTTTTGTCTTGTCATAGCAATATCATCAAGTACGTCGCCCAAAACAAGGGACTTACTGGCAAATTTCGGGAAGAGTAACGAACACACGAATCATCAAGGTAACCTTCTTACAAATAAAAATTATCAGAAAAATTTTAATTGATAAACAGTTTTTATATTAGGATTTTCAACCCAATAATAACCTCTTGAACTGAAAAATATTGTATACGCATGAAACCTTGTTTTTAATGTTTTACTCAATAATTTTGTATGGCCAACGGCCATATCACGCTGAAAAAACCAGTTCTCGTCCGATCACTGAAGTTAAGCAGCTTTGAGCGCGGTTACTACTTGGATGGGTGACCATTCGAGAATACTGCGTGCTGTTGGCACATCGTGGGTGTGGTGAGCCCACACTTGTAATTATTTACTAACTACTAGAAACTATCCACCTAGAAACACTACCCGAATCGGGTAGTGTCACGCCTACCCTGAAAGGGAAATGGCTTAATGGTATACTCAATAATTTTCGACAAGGTATACCATAATGGAATTCTTTTTTTACTGAGCAACATTTCTATTGGATTTTTCTATTTTGAGGCATGCCGTTCCATAAAAGACTTCTGTAGAATGGACAAAGAATCCTAACTTTTTATCAAGCGCATTTAAAATAACTTAATATCATTAAAATCATTACAGAAAATTCATTTCATGTATATCCCTTGAAGTCGTTGAAATCATATGAAATGACTAAAACATAAGTTGAATTAGATACAAATTCAATCATTTTCTCATTATTTCAAATCATTGCGACTAGAGAGAAATGCGAATTTTTCCATTTATTCCAATCTCGATACATTTTGTATTATTAATCATGTCTTTGCGCGATAGTTAAATAGTCGTTTGATAATAACTCAAGCACCTATCAGCGATGTCAGAAAAAGATATAAATCATTTGTATGTATAAAACTGAATGCTTATCTTGTTTGTGCAAAATTGAGCATCGCTTGAATTTTTCGGTTTATAATATGTTCCATTGTGGCGTTAATTAATAGTGAGTGATAGCATTGTCAATATTATTTTTACTTTAATCTGATTACATTTAACTCAGTCGTTGAATATATTTGATCTTGACTTATATTTATTAATAATTCAATCTTGCTCAACTTGCCTAACCCTCTTTTATAATTCTTGTGGATTTAAAAAAAAAATTTAATGTTATCGTAATTGTGTTCAAATTACTAGAATTCATACAAATTTGAATTTTGAGACATTCATGCATTTAAATTTATAATGTATTATTATTTATAGCTATATTCTCTCAGAATAATGCTAGAGTTCCTCTTTTCATCTGAAATTTCGCAGTTTTCAAATAGTGTGAGTAATAATTAATTCAAGTTCAAACACATAATTTTTTGAATAATACTGCAAACTTGCGGTTTTTTTCTGAAATTTTCAGAATTTCTTTGACTTTTTACTTCTAAATGAATAATAAATTAGCTTCAACAATAAAAATCATTTCCTAAATAGTATCCCACTTTTAAAAATAATTTCGCAATACAAAGAAAAGGGGTTGATCATCCGTTCATATGAGAATAAATCTTTAATTTCATAAATAAATAAAAGTGGGAAGACAATTCGCAGTTCCGATAGAAATTTTTTTCTTTTCCAAGGCTGTTTTGTAGAATTAAAATTTGATGATATAAAATTGCTGAGGTATATAACGTCAATATTTTAATTTGAGATTATATTTAAATGGGTAGCAGATCCAAATGCTCATTTGCATGCCAATTTCCTGATCGGATCTGAAATAAGTAAACCCGCGCGGAAAATTTTTTGTTGGGTCAGTTGAAATCCGAAACGAAACATTTCGGGTCGTGTATTAGTCGAAAATTTTAGTACGTTTTCATTCGAGAAGGTCACGCTAAAAATACACTGATCCCCGAGCGTGGAGTTTCGCCTTTGTCTTTGATACCTTGGCAGCATCAAATTTTGATGTTCAAAATCTAAAATAAAAAAACCTAATCCACTCTTCACCGTGCAAGAGAACCACGCTAGAGATCCGGCCCAGGTAAAGATTGCAAACATTCTCTTGACTAATTTTGATCGAACCAAAGTTAGCATGGTGATTAGTGTTTTCAAAGTCGAGAAAAGAAGACGACAAAGAAACAACACATACATGACATCTCAACATGAACAGAATGTTGAATACGTTTCAATCCGAGATTTTGCAGGGCTAACAAGGACTGAAATGTGGGTTCAAATTGTTTTCGGATTAAAACTTCTGGATGATAATGAGGGGATTGAAAATTTGCTTTGTATTAGGGGTTCATGATATACCCACATACGATTATCTACACTTTCAGAAAAATTTAATTCTCTGTTTCATGTTGCAGAGTTAAGTTCAGAGTTCGGGCGTTCACATCATGGCCACACTATTCCTTGGACTCCTCGTCCCGGCACTTTTTATTCCCCTGACAGCCATTCTCCAAAAAGAAATTTTCCTTTTGCGAGAATTCCCTCTCCGGTTAGGCCTCATCCTCCTGCTGAGCCTCTTCTTCGTGCCAGATCCAGGTCTCCTCTTATCGAGCGCCGTTCTCTCTTACTTGGATATAAACCTGAACAATTTAAATTTATTCGGCTTATTCCCAACGCAAATCCACATCGACAATACGAAATTCTAAGATACACTTTTCCTGCCAATCAACCAATTAAAGTGAGGGTGCGATATAATGCCTTTAACCCCATGCCAACCAACGAACAAACTGTTTTAGCAACATCCAATGGTGACGTCGTTGCAATATTATATGACAATAGATGGCTTCGTGGAATATTTACCATTATATATCAACGCGACATACGTGTTAAAATAAACATGTACAGCGGCGAAGTTAATGATCTGACTTCAGAAGAAAAAGCGGAATTACCCTTGGGCAGCCGTTTCCCAATCTCAAGAAATTTTGGAATAGTAAAGATTTAAATGTGTAAAGTAAATGACTATAGTAAACGACTATACTGTCCAACATTAATTTGATTGAAAAAATATGAAACCAAATGACAATATTGTTTGTCATCCAAAGTAGGAACAAAATGTTACCAGTACCTAGTAATTATAATAATGAGTCAACGAGTTATGGTTCTTAAGGCATGAATTTTTCGTCAATATCCCAGTTTTTTCCTCAAGCAAATGAAATGGAGTTTCTTTTCATTCACTAGAGAAAATATATTTGAAGAGGGAAATTTATACGCTCGATAATGTATTTACCCCACGCTGCGCGCTCTGTCTTTGTACTTCCTACACATTTGTGCACAGTTCTTTTAAAATTAAAGTTCGAAGCATCGACAACTTTCATTTGTTGATTGTGAATTCTCTTTTGTTGAAGCTTCTTCGGTTTTAACGAAATTCTAATCACTTATTTCGTGCTTCGCACTCGATTTTGTCAGAAATGCGAACTTTTCTACATTATATTCAACACTATGATATCAAATGTATATAACATTTATTTCTGTGCTTGGGCCTGACATTACTTATTCATGTATTGCAAAATAAAGTACACATTTTATTTATTGTAATGACTTCTATATTTGTTGATTATTTTTAATTTAATTTTATTCTCAGCTACCCTGAAAAATGTATCATTTGAATAAATATATATTATTACAATTCCTTATACCCCTGTTTTGTTTTTATAATTAAAAAGAAAGTTCTAAGAAAATTTGTAGATATAATTTTGGCGAAAAATGTTGTTAAATAAAATGTTATTGTAGCTTGTGTCGCTTTTCAGAAAAGTTAATTTTTTATTTTTTATTTGTTTTATGACAAAAGTTTAAAACAAATTTGTAGATAGTTTGCAGTTGAGCAACTTTCAATTTTTCAGTTCTTTTCGTTTCTTTTGTCATTTGTCCAAAAATTTAATTAAAAAATTTTTCAATTTATTCTTCACAATTAAAACTAAAAATACGTGTTCTATCAAAAATTATGGATAACAAATTTATAGATTGCTGTTGGACGTACAACTCTTGTCTAATAATTTTTTTCGTACCTTACGTCGTTTGTCCAAAAATTTATTTTTTTTATATTTAATGATAGTTTTACGAATAAAAGAAAAACTACGCATCCTACCAAAAAGTAATTAATGAAAAATTTGTAGACATTTTCGGACGCACAATTTTTTGTCGATTCATCTTTTTGTCTTATCTTGCATAGTTTGATCGCAAAGTTCTCTTGTCTTTTTTTCATATCGCGCGTTGTTTGGCTCAAAATTTTCATTCTCATTTTTATTTTTATCCAAAATAGGTGGTCAACAAACTCGGTCTGTATTTTCGGGCCCTCAAAACGTGTGCCAAAGCACAAACTCTTCTCATAAAAAAAAAAAGTTATCAGGTATACATAAGACGACAATAACGACAAAGACAACGACGACAGACAGACAGGCACCATAGTAAAACTATTTTGATTTCTTCCGATCAAGAGAATATTTGATTCATGATATGTATTTTTTATATCACAAAAAACACTCTAAATGAATTAAAATATTTTATAATATAAATACAATAATATTTGACGTTGATTCTTCCGGTTACAAATATAATTCAGCAAGTTAAATTTGACTTGAGTTCACTTTGATACTGTTTGATATTGTTATTAACAATTGGATTCATCTTGTCAAACAAAAAGTATATTATTCAATAATATTAACAAAATATAATTTAATACAATATTGGAAAAGTTCCAGAGGTCGCATTCCTAAACAGTTTCTCGCATCAACTTTAAAATATGAGAATGAGAAAATTTTTACTATGAAAAAACCGATTTTCAAAATATATAAATTACCATAACTTCCCTACTCTTGAATAAAATGTATTCATATTTAGGTTAATAGATTCGTCTCGAACCGAGGAATCTTTTATGTTTTTGCATCAACTTTGAATTATGCTAATGAAAAAAGTTTTACTATAAAAAACAGATTTTTTAAATATTGTTGAGTGCTAAAAAACAATGCAATAAATATTTTTAGAAATCCTTTGGCCAGTTTCAAGATAAGAGTGGTGAAAATAAGCCCCCTCCAAATTTCATGAATTTATCTGTAACCGTTTTGAAGTTATCGTGTTCACAAAAAGTGTGACATCCACACACACATCCGCAATGAATTTAAAAATTTTGGAAAATGTTACCATTACAAAGCTTCCTCTATGAGGAAGAAAAAATTGTGGAGAAAAGGACAAAACTTATAACCAAATTATTCAAAGTATTTCTTTTAAAGCACAGCGTATTTATTTAATACGATCGGTATGAAGATATGAAGATAAGAACAAAGTATATATCTACTCTAGAGCCAGTTTCTCGCAAGCTGAAATTCGTCTTCGCTATCATCGCTTTGCAAATGTATTCAATAGGAAGAACGTAAAGAAAACTATATCGGAAGAAATGTGTCTATATTTCTAATGCACGCATGTTTTTCGCAATATAAAATTCTTCTTCGCTTGATTCTCCTTGCGTATTTCTTCAACACAAACAGTTGAAAGGTAACTTTTTTTGAATCAGCGTTAACCGTAATACGGGAAATCCATCTTCGCTTTCTCTTCTATTGAAGTGGAGTCGAAAAGTTCAACTTTATGGCGAGTTCCAGTTAGAAAACAGAAAAATGGACTAATCGAAAAATTACCTAAAATCAGTTTCAACAAAACATCACGCAATCAGTATAGGTACCATTAAGCCATTTTCACTTTCAGGGTAGGCGTGACATTACCCGATTCGGGTAGCGTTTCTATGTGGATAGTTTCTTGTAGTAAATAAATACAAGTGTGGGCTCACCACACCCACGATGTGCCAGCCAGCACTCAGTAGTCTTGAATGGTCACCCATCCAAGTACTAACCGCGTCCAACGCTGCTTAACTTCAGTGATCCGACGAGAACTGGTTTTTTCAGCGTGGTATGACTGTTGGCTTATATATAATATATGTATATATATAATATATAAGTATAAGTATAATGGACACAAATTGACCTTCTAACTGACGATACATATAAGAAACTTAAAAGAAAAACCCACAAAAACTATAGTCAGCAAAGGAAAAAACCCCTTCTAGAAGACTCAAAACTTGACAGCGAAACAATATCTAAATTAATACCTACTAAACGCATCTCTCCAAAACTGTAAGGACTCCCAAAAATCCACGAAACAACATTCCGATCAGACCGATCTTCAGCGTAATAAACTCATCAACTTCCAACTTAGCAAGCTTCCTCGCCAAAGAACTCAATCCTTGCACAGGAAACTCTATCACACAGGTCCAAAACTCTTTCGACTTTATCAGAAACATAAAACAGATTCACATTGAACTACAAGAAATCCTACTGAGTTTCGAAGTAGTATCTCTCTTTACGAAAGTACCAATCTCTGATAAAATCGACATTATTGGATCCTTTGCAAGCTTCCCCTCCAATCTCATACCTTTGATAGAACACTGTCTCAATAATACCTACTTCTCTTTTGATAATCAATTCTACGAACAAGTCTCAGGAGCAGCAATTGGATCTCTAATCTCACATGTAATAGATAACATCTTGATGGAAAATCTAGAAACTAAAATCTTAAACCAATTCAAGCTTAAACCAGAATTTTGGTCCCGTTATGTTGACGATGGAAATTGCCTTTCTTGGACGTACTGGTTTACAAAAGATCTGATAACTCATAAGAACATAAAAATTTACAGAAAACGTACCCATACAAACAGATACCTACATGCCTCCTTCCACCACCACCAATCAAACGCAATCGGTCATCAACTCCTTTGTATACAGAGCTGTCTCCGTAACAGATAAAGATAACTTACAAAAGGAATTACAAAACGTTTAACGAAACCATAATGAAAAATGATTACGGAAACAAACAAATTGATGAAGCAATAAGAAAATACATTAAAAAAAACTAGTCAACATAACCTACTATAGAAAGAGAGAGAAAAACTAGCACCATCCTACCCTACATTCAAGGTATCACAGAACAAATAGGAAGAATGCTCGAAAAACGTAACATCCAAACAATATTTAAACCACCTACGAAAATAGGACAAATTCTAAACAACTCTAAAGATAAAAAGGCACCTCTCAGTGATTCGGAAGTATATAGAATCCCTTGTTCTTGTGGCAAAGTATATATTGGAGAAACCGGGAGGGCGGTGAGCTAACGTGTAAAGGAACATGAGAGTAAAGTCAGGCTAAAACATTTCACGCAATCAGCACTAGCTGACCATCATATCGAAACAGGACATATCATTTTACTTGACAAAACAACCGTCATCGCAAAAGAGTACAATATTTTTCCATGAAAACATAGAGAAGCAATCGAAATCTTAAAACGCCCTAATAATATCAATAAGGACAATGGATATAATACCAATCCGATTTGGCTTTTCCTTACCACGGGGCGCTCAGACCAATCACAGGCATCGTAGAGAATATATATAGGAACAACATAACCTGAAACTTCAGTTTCAGGTTAGCCCTGAAGAAGTAAACTGCAATGTTCACAAAACGACGGCAAGATTCGTAGTTTTGCACAAGATTGAAACCTGAAAAACCTCCTTCAAATTTATTGTAATGCATCATCGTGAAAGCATTAAATCTATTATTTAACTTTTTTCTTTCAAAACTCAACTATTTCTTCAAAATTCATGTATTTTTTTGTCAATTCCACTACATTGTAAACATTTTTTTATTCGGGGTGAAGTTTCACCAAAGCTGGTAATGAATTCAACTATTTGACTTAAAATTGATGTACACTCAACTCTCGAGATAAGCACCCCCAACATATGCTATTTCTAGAACTGGTTGCCTCGTGTGGCTTCGGCATGTGGCGATGGGCGGAGCAAGGGTGGCGGTACTCACTAACTGCTCACCCAGGCATAAAACACTAGCATGGTGGGGACAAAGGGGCAGTGAACGGGTAATAGATTATGAATTATTATTACTTTTATTTATTCAGTTTTTACATCAGATCTTTTAATTCCGAATCCCTAAAAAAACAGTGAGACTTCACCACCAACCTCCCGCCGCTTAATTGTATTAGGCAATTCGTGGATGATCCAGTATTAGCAAGAAAACTATAATATTCAAATGCATATAGGCATCACAAACTCAAAAAAAAAATCTGTCAAACAAAGTGACATGCCTATTATTTTTCACCTGTCATTTTTTCTCATGTCACTTTTCCTGTAACTTTTGATCTATTTCCCTGTCAGTTTCTCTGTGGCTGCGAAAAAATGACAGGAAAACCTGGACAGGAAAAAAAATTACATAACTCTCATTACTTATTATTATTATTAAATAATAGAAGAATCGAAATGCCTTATCAGATGAATCGATAATACAAATATGTGCAATAATTGAAGCCTTAAAAAAGATATTGTTGGACCAGTATAGATCGGTTTTTCTCGAATCGTTGTTTAAACTGTAAACATAATATGTTGATATAATTTTTCGCATGACGCAATTTGTTCTCTGAAATACAGGTATACAAGGAAATAGAATAGAAAGTATATACGAAACTTTATTGTTAAATAAAAGTGTTTTTTTTAGCTGTCAATCTAGAAGTTTAAGTAAGACAGTATCTAGAGGCCACCCATATACCACGTGGACAATTTTTCTTGTGAGGGCAGGAGGTGAAAAGGGGGATTCAAAGAATGATTTGAGTATATATATGGAGATATCTTGTAGGAAATTCCTTTCCTCGCTAAATCAGTATCATATGCTGTCATCTACTGTCATCTACTCTAACAAAAAAATGAAGATTACCGCCGGTACTCTATTCATCGCTTTTGCCGTTTACCTTCATTCTATTGGTAAATATATAATCATATGATATCATATTCATCAGTTAAATAAAATAGAAAATAAATAAGTTTTTTCTGTTTCAAGCAATTTTCAATTTAAAATATAAAACTAATAATAGTACAAAGTATATGTGCCTATCCTTTTCTTTGAAAGTTGCAGTCACACATGAATTTTCACTTAAGATAATGAATTTTCAACCAAAGAAATTAATTTTTAACAAAGCAGTTGAACCTTAAACCAAGGAGTTGAAGTTTCAACCAAACAAGATGACTTTTCAATAAAGTAGTTCAATTGAAAACTAAAAAAAGATTTTTCACTTGGTAAAAATGAATGTGTTTAGGTTGATGATTCAAATATTATTTTGAAGATTCATCTTTTTTGATCAGTGAATGAAACTTGTTTAGTCTAAAATTCAACTATTTGGTTGAAAATTATATTTTTTGTTAATTTATATTTTCGTGTATAAGGTGAGACTACTTGGTAGTAAGTTGATCTACCTTATTAAAAATGAATCTTGTTGGTTGAGGATTCATAACTGAAGTTGAAAATTCATCACTTTGGTTGAAAATGTATCTATTTTGTAGAAAGTTCGCTTGTTTTGGTTGAAGAGAATTTTGTTAGTTCTCAAATTCAATTGTTTGTTTGAAAATGCATGTACTTCCTTAACAATTCTCTTTTTTTGGTGTGAAAATACATTTTTTCGAGTAAAAATTTCATGTTTTTATGAAGTATTTTCTCGACAAAAATCTGCCTAAACGGATTGAAAGTAAATATTTTTTTACATTTTGGCGTCTACGCTACCGCGAATAATTGTCAGACTACAACCGAGTTATATAAAATAAAATGGAATAATAAAATTACACCTTTCCTTTTTTTTTCTTTTTTTTATAGAAAGATCATCAGGTATGCAGCTCAAAACAAGGGACTTCCTAGCAAATTTTGGGATGAGTATGGAACATGTGAATCATGAAGGTAACCCCATTACAAATAAAAATTTGTAAAAGATGTGTTAAGTGATAAAGAGCTTTTATTTAACATTAAAAACTATTAATAATCTCTTGAAATATGGAATATTCCACAGATATTCTTAAATAGTATTTCATTTTTGTAGATAATTTTCCAATAGAGAGATAAGGGAAAATTTTGCGGGTCATCTTTTCATATCAGAATCAATGTTTTATCTCATAAATAGATAAAAGTGTTTGTTCAATCCGATGTTTCGACACGGGGTCGTGTTTCTTCAATAAATGTCGGAAATTTTATTATGTTTTCAGTGGAGAACAGCGCATTAAAAATATGCTGACCCTTGAGAGTCAAGTTTCGAATTTGTCTTTGATACCTTGGAAGCATCAAATTTGACGCTGAAAATCGAAAATATTTGTGTCTCAGAATGCACGTCAGAATTTCTCTGAATTCTGGGAATTCCTTGAATTGCGTGAATTTCATGCTTTCTGTGAATTCTCTGAATTCCATGAATTTAGTGAATTCCTTGAATTTAGTGAATCCCTTGGATTCCATGAATTTCTTGAATTCCATGAATTCCGTAAATTCCTTGAATTTCGTGAATTCCATGTGTTCCGTGAATTCTTTGAATTTCTTGGATTCCATGAATTCCTTGAATCAAATACATTCCTTAAGTTCCGTGAATTTCAGAAATTCCTTGAATTATATTAAATCCATGTATTCCTTGAATTCTACGAATTCTTCAAATTCCATGAATTCCTTGAATTTCATGAATACGCGCGCTCAGCCGGTTACTTTGCTAGAGCGTAACGTGACGTGACGCTGGACCGTTACGTGACAATTCTTATGGATTCATTCCTCTTGCAAAAAGGGGGTACTGCGCCCTGAGAAGTTTCGCTCCAAAATACCTAATCCTTTCGGCAATTTTAATCAAACCAAAGTTAGCTTATTAAATATTATTTTCTAAGTCGAAAAAAGGAAATGAAAAAGAACAAAGACATTACATGCCAACATAAATAGAATGTAGAATCCGTTTCAATCCGAGGGGTACATGATATATTCACATACGATTTTCTACTTTCAGAAAAACTTAATTCCCTGTTTCTTGTTGCAGAGTTGAGTTCCGAGTTCGATTGTTTACATCATGGCGATACTGTTAATTTTGTCCCTCGTTCCGGCACTTCTTGTTCTCCTAAAAGACATTCCTCGGAAAGTATTCCTCCTCCTGCCGCAATTCATTTTACGGTCAGGCCTCATCCCCCTGCTGAGCCTAATCTTCGTGTCAGGTCCAGGTCTCCTCTTGCCGAGCGTCGTTCTTCTCTCATACTTGGATATACACCTGAACAACTTAGATTTATTCGTCTTATCCCCAACACGAATCCCCGCCGACAATACGAAATTCGAAGATACACTTTTCCTGCTGATAAACCAATTCATGTGAAAGCAAGAAGGAATTCCTTTGGGCCCATGCCAACTGGCGAACAAAATGTTTTAGTTACATCCAATGGTGACGTCGTTGCAATATTGGAGAGCAATAGCTGGCTTCGTGGAATATTTACAATAAAATCTTTCTTTGAAGTACGAGTTAAAATAAACATAGACAGCGGCGAAGTTAAAGATCTGACCAAGGAAGAAAGCATAGAATTACCCATAGGCAAACGTTTCCTCATCTCAAAGAATTTTGGATTTTTGAAAGTGTAAATATTTAAAGTAAGAACTATATTGGACATCATTAATTCAATTTGAAAATATATGAATCTAAAATACAATATTAGTTGTGGTACAAAGTAGGATCAAAATGTTACAAGTAACTGGTGACTACATTAAAGAGTCAATTATATTATATTATAAAATGAAATTTCCTTCATACAAATATAATTCAGCAAGAATTTGACCTGAATGTACTTTTACAATCGATTTTATACTATCAAATAAATCGAATAATATAGCTGGTTCTGAAACCAACCTTTTTTCCTAGCATGAATATATTCGGAGATGTTCAAGATATAATATTGAAAAAGTTCCAGAAGTCGTGTTCCTGAATAGTTTTTAAAGTTTTTTTGTAAGGTTGACGCTAAATAAATTTTCGGGCGGATATTTGCATTACCTGCTATGCTTTGTTCATTGATATATTTTTTTAAACATTTGGAAATTGTACATATACTTCCTATTAATAAAAATGTTAATTAGATATCAAATTCCTCAATTTCCTTAATTGTTAGAATCTAATTATTGAATTAAACTGTCATTTGCTACATTTTCCGTGTTTTTCGCGTAAACACGATAATACGGAGCGACCCCTCTCGGTATCCTGTGTCGCTCCTCTCAACGAACTTGCATCGTGTTTATCGAGCTTCCAAGCTTTGGTTTAATATCGCTCACTGCTATAATTAGCTTAATGAATATCCTTACCAGAATTCTTAGATAAATCATTCGCAACAACCCAAAACATATTATATAAGAAGACAGCGTCTCTTCTTTGCTGGATCGTTTCTTTCCATTTTAAAAATAATATCATGACACAAGAGGGTCATGAGGGGTTCCGAATGCAATAATGATCATCACCTTTTGGTCACAAAAATAAACTTAGGTCAGGGATGAAGGAGAAAGAGAACAATGAAAACGAAACAAACACGAACGAAGATTGAGAATTTACGGTAACTGGAAGTGTGAATAGATTTTCAGAATAAGATAAACGAACGTATATATAAAGCAACTTAGAAGGCGCTAACAAAGTGTAGATCCATCGATGAGGCTTAAGCGGCGTTGCGTGGCTTTAACGTGGCTTGTAGGCAGTGGCGTGGCTTATACGAAGCTTCTCAGGAAGCGTGAAAGTAGTGCTACCAACTTGATTCTTGTCGTCGACAAGAGAGAATTCTAGTTTGCCTTGATCGCGGCAAATTTTAAAGATAGCAGCACTACTTTCACGTTTCTGAGAAGCTTCGTATAAGCCACGCCATTGCCTTTAAGTTACGCCAAAGCCACGCAACGCCGCTTAAGCCTCATCGGTGGAACTACACTCATATACAATAAAAATACAGACGGCACAGCGGCAATGATCGAGGATGTCATTGTTAGGAGTGCGACTGAAGTGTGTGGTACTGGGGTTGTAGGAAGAATGTGTGGTGATGCATGAAGGAATGATCAAATTCGGGCAGTCGCCAAAGGAAAAACAAAGCACATTAAAGAAGGTTGAACATCACATGCTTTTAAGAAATTATTGGGAGATCAAGCTATAGGGCACCACAACTGCGATATAGAACACGATGCGTTAGAAAAGTCAATTGCAGACGAGAATTCTAGATCAATCTAAAAATCTATGGACCGTCCCCCACATTACTTCCTTCCTCACCG
>CAKNYM010013697.1:0-15403 GCA_932195095.1 Andricus curvator | reverse complement strand
GTTGAAAATTCCTTGAAATCTGTTAAAATATCCTAAAATATTTAAAATCTGTTGGCATTCATTGAAATTATTGACATTTCTTTCAAATGCTTTGGATTCTTTTCAAATGCCCTAAAATATTCCCAGTCTTTTTTTTAAATTCCTTCAAATTATCAAAATAAATAAAAAATTCTTCGGAATCTACTGAAATTATTTGAAATATTTTTCTTTAAAATATTTTATAATAAGTCAAAATATTCCAAATTCTTTGAAATCTTTTGAAATTCCTTGCAATTGTTTGAAGATCTTGATAATTCCTTTTGGATAAAAAAATACCTTATAGTCGTTGAACTTCTTTGAAATCCCTTCAAATTATCAAAATCAATTTCTTAAAGTATCGGTGTTTTTTTTAATAGCAGTGCTCATTGAGCGCTTAAAAATTCTTAATTTGAACATCTTCTTAAATTATAAAATTTTTGATCTGTAAACATACACAGATCTCTGACATACTTCTATTCAAACCGAAAAAAAATAATTATTCGAATGTGTCACTATAGGGAAATGGAGATTTCAATCCTATAGGGAAAGTAGAACTGAAACGTACACGAGTTTCACAAATAATATTTAATATGATAAATATAATTAAATCATGATAGAAATCATAGTTACAGAGCGTAAAAATGATTAATTTGAAAATTTCTTGTTTGCGTAAACAGTTTAAAAACAGACTACCATCACAATTGAGGTTATGGTTCATTACTTCTTTTACAGACTTTACCGTGCAACGGTTGGCAACACTGAGCCGCGCATTACCAAATACGAAAAAACACGTGGCGTATTATTATCGAACTCGAACTAAGTGATCCCGAAAAGACCACCTTGACATGCGCATGCTTCGATAGAATGGCGCTTATTAGTTCTAGTTCGCGTCCTCATTGGGAATACAAATACGGGCGCGTACTACAGCCAATCAACTATATTACAATTCAAACATGCGCATATAAAGGCGACTCAGTTAGCATCACTGATTTCAAATGCAGCACCACACACAGACACACACTACTGTTGCATATGAGCGGCCTACAGCAAGCAAACGTTACCACCGTGTTACTCTCGAAAATCGTCAGAATCGAAAACGACAATATCGTTTAGAGATTTTATATTAAGGATTAGGAGGTAAAGATATAGGACAACAAAACTGCGACATAGAACATAATGCATTAGAAAACCCAATTGAAAAGTATGTGTCACTGAGGTCAGAAACATAATAAAGAACTTGAAAAACGGCAAGGCTGCTGGTGTAGATAGTATTAGCGCTGAAATGCTTAAATACGGTGGCGAGTACATACCTCACAGGTTGTGCGAATTGATAAATTTATGTATCAAGACGGGAGAAGTCCCGGACGATTGGAGAAAAGCGATTATCGTACCAATATACAAAAGAAAGGGAGACAAAAGCAACTGCAGCAATTACAGAGGTATGAGTCTACTAAGTACCGTAAGTAAAATATACTCAAAAATACTTATTCGTAGGGTAATGGAAATTACAGAAGAAAAGATATGGGAAGTCCAAAGTGGATTTATGCCAGGAAGATCATGTACAGATCAGATATTTAGCCTAAGACAGATCACAGAAAAAAGCTTGAGAGTAGGAAAGAAAGTTTTCTGTGCATTTATTGACCTAGAAAAAGCATTTGACACGGTAAATAGAAGTAAACTTTGGGAAGTTCTTAAAGAGTACGGAGTAAATGGAGGGCTCCTGCAAGCAATAAAAACAATATATACAGGTAGTAAAGCGAGCGTAAGGGTAAACGGGAAACTGAGTGACTGGTTCGATATTATGCAAGGCGTGAAACAAGGATACGTTATGTCCTCGTGGCTATTTATCATATTCATGGATAAGTGTCTAAGAACTGCACTCTTCGACGAAGAAGGTGTAGATCTCCAAACAGTCAAGGTACGTGGGTTAGCTTTCGCAGATGACAAGATTGTTATGGCAGAATCAGTCGAGGATTTGCAAAGAATGTTGAATAAACTTAATACAAGCATGAAGGACATGGGACTCAAAATTAACATAGATAGCACAAAAATCATGGTGTTTGGGGGAAAAAGTGAGAAAACAATATGCAACATTATCATAAATGATGAGAGATTAGAACAAGTTGACCAGTACGTGTATCTAGGTAGTCTATTCACTAGCGATGGAAAAATAGATGGGGAGTTAGATAGGCGCATAAATAAGGGTAGACAGGTTATCGGTAGAGTAGGATCCATCCTCACAAATAAAAACATATCAAAAAAAGCTAAAATGGCCATACACAATTCTATATTCGTACCGACTGTACTATACGGTAGCGAGACATGGACCTGTCAAGAAAAGGACAGGAGTAAAATTAACGCGATCGGCATGAAACCTCTGCGCATAATATGCGGGAAAACACTGATGGACAAAGTCCGAAACGAGACTATCCTCAAAGAATGTGGTACAGGAGAGACACTAGTTGACATATGGGAAAGAAATCAGTTAAGATGGTTCGGACATCTTGAAAGAATGAAAGGTGAACGACTGACCAAACAAGTGTATAAAGGTAAAGTAAATGGTAGAATGCCCAGAGGTAGACCGCCGAAAGAATGGTTAGAATCTGTAAATGAGAAATTGATCCGTAGAGACATAAGAAGCCATAGAAACACAAGAGCTTGCATGAAAAAATGCATGGACGTGAAGGAAGCTAGAGTAGTATGCCAGGACAGAAAAGTGTGGCGACAAATAGTTTGTAAACAGAGTGACAGTAGAATGAATGGCGCCTGAAACAAAGACTTTGGATACTAATGGGCCCAAGTGGAGAACCATACATAACAATTTTGTGAGGCTCTTCACTTGGGGTGATCGCTAGAGAGATTGATCAGCAACCTGGGTCGGAGCAGTGTTGCGGAATAAACGTGTCATTTAAATAACTAACACGAGAATTCCAGATCAATCTGAAATATTTATACCTAACATCCATATACCTATCTACCTTATACCTATATACCTACATGCCTACATACCTTACAACCTTACACCTATATACCTATTCAACCTATACAATACTATTCTCCAACCGAGCAAGTCACGCCTACCCCGAAAGGGAAATGGCTTAATGGTATAATAATAATAACATATAGTTATTACAAAAAAATAGTGCAAAACTAATTACATATTTTTTAATAATAATATTGTGACATTATATTTCATGAACAAAACTACTGTTATGAAATATAAAATTTAATTAAAAATTGAAATTAAATAACAGACATTCTAATTTTATATTGGGGTGAAGAATTAATTTAATAGGAGAGGAAATTAAAATAAGAACAATGTCATACGTTGGTATAAATAAGTAATTTATTAACAACAGTCACCCTAATACAATAACAAATGATTAATTTGAATAAAAGAATTAATTAATCAATCGAAGGATTAATTAATTTAAAAATAGTTGAATTTAAATAAATAAATTTAGAAGGTATATTTTTTATTTATTTTTTATATTTCTACGAGAGAATTTGAAGAAGTGAAGATATCATTTCAGTTTAAGAGAACATGTTCCATATTTTTCATAAAAACACAAAGTTTTTATTTAATTTTTTATATTTACACGAAAAAATTTTTTTAAGTAAAGATATTATTTCAGTTTAAGATAAGATGCTCGATATTTTTTATTAAAATGTACAGTTTTTGTTAAAATACATATTTCTTATTTATTTCATGTATATTTCTACAAATAGTTTTTTTGAGATAAAGATATCGTTTCAGTTTAAGATAAAATGTTTTATATTTTTTATTAAAATACATTGTTCTTATTGAATTTTTTATATTTCTATATAGGAAATAATTTACAAAAATAAAAGTATAGTTTCATTTTAAGATAAAATGTTCGATATTTTTCATTAAAATACATAGTTCTCATTTAATTTTTCATATTTCTACACAAACCTTTTTTGAAATAAAGATGTCGTTTTAGTTTAAGATAAATTGTTCGATATTTTTTATTATAAAACATAGTATTTATTTAATTTTTTATATTCCTACAATATCTTTTTTTTTAAATAAAGGTTTCATTTCATTTTAAGATAAAATATTCGATATTTTTTATTGAAATACATATAGTTCTCATTTAATATTTTATATTTCTACAAAAGAATTTTCAAAAATAAAGAGATATTTTCATTTTAAGATAAAATGTTCGATATTCTTTATTAGAATACATAGTTCTTATTAAATTTTTCTATATTTCTATGAAAGAATTTTTAAAAATAAAGATATAGTTTCATTTTTATATTCAGACAATTTTTTTTAAATAAAGAGATCATTTCAATTTAAGAGGAAATTTTCGATATTTTTTATCGAATTTTAATATGTGATTTATTTTCACACTATATGAAGAAAAAATATATAAACCGGCGCTGCCGTGCGGTACCACTTACATTTTATATCTCACAAACAGTTCAAACAAAAATAATGAAACATTAATTTTCAATTATTACAAAATTTTCCCTTGGGATTCCTTTTTGCCAGGCTTTTCGATTTTCTTTACCTTTTGTATACAAAAGTTTGATCTATTAAAAAAAAGAAATTCAGAATCACAGAACACTTTTACAGAATTTCGATTGCAAAAATGGTTTAAAAATATATCTAATACAGAAATCCCGGATGAAATTGTTGAAACTTTAGCTTTGGGCAATAAACATGGTCTTCCTTTTAATGTCAACAAAATTCCAATAAACAGCATAATTGCTCATATAGAAAATTGCATTAAAAATATAGAAAATGATGAGCTAAAATTAAATATTAGGAAAACTACAACTCAATTAATTTCAAACCACAATTTTTAAAATAAATTTGATAACAAAAGTGAAATTGTTGAACCTATTCAAAATTTTAAAAACAAACACAAAGATTTCATTTTATTAAAAGCTGATAAAAGCAATATAACAGTAGCTGCAAATCGCATCGAGTATATAAAAACTTTGGAAAATTTATTAAAAAATGATATTCTTTATAAAAATATTAAAACTAGTTTGTTTCCAACTCTTGAACAAAAATGCAATGATATTCCTATAAGATGAAAAAAAAAGATTGATAAATGATAGCATGTCATATAGATTCAAATCACATAATAGTGTGGTTTCTAAAGTATATGCTCTTCCAAAGGTTCACAAACCTGATTTAAAATGGCGGTTGATTGCTTCTGCAGTAGGTTTTCCTACCTATACTTTAGCTAAATATATTTCAAATTGTTTAAAACCAGTTTCTGGAAAAACTCAAGCTTTTGTAAAAAATTCTTGGGACTTAAAAGAAAAACTCCAAAGTATTAAAGTTCCTAACAATATTTTCTTTCAACAATAAATTTTACAAACAAATTTCAGGTTGTCCAATGGGCTCTCCATTATCTCCTATTGTAGCAAATTCAGTAATGGAGTATCTTGAAAAAGGGCCTTTAATAATTTAGGTTTTACTCCTATTCTTTACAAAAGATACGTGGATAATATCCTAGATATTATTCCATCAGACAAAATAGATGAATTCATAAATATTTTTAACAACTTAGAGGATTCAATTAAATTTACTATTGAAAAAGAAACAAATAATTCAATAACATACCTTGATTTATTAATCATAAAAACTCCAGAAGGAAACCTAATTACAAATTGGTATAAAAAATGGCTTGGTCAGGACATTTAAATTATAATTCTCATAACTTATTTGCTAAAAAAGTAGGTTTAATCAAAGGACTGGTGGACAGATGTGTGAAATTAAGCGATATTGAATCCCGAAGAGAAAATTTAAATCATTTTAAAAGAACCATATTACAAAATAATTACCCACTTCAATTAATAAATAATATAATCAAAGAAAGAATATTTGTAATATATAATAGTTCCTCAAAAAATAAAAAATGGAATGAAACCTATAAAAAACAGACCTTAAAGTTTCTATACCATATATTGAAAATCTCTCAGAACGTCTTAGATCTTATTTAAAAAAATACAACATTAATGTTTATTTCACAAACAACCACACACTAAATAATTTTCCTTTTTTTAAAAATGAGGATGAAGATAACAAAGAAAATTTATCTGGATTTGTATATCTGATCAATTGTAAATATTGCAACAAAATCTATATTGGGGAAACTGGCAGGAAATTGAAAACTTTTATATACGAACATAAAAGAGATTGTGAACCAGGAAATCAAAATACTGGTTTATCACAACATGCATGGCAATTAAATCATTATTTTGATTTTAAACTGGATAATATCAAAATTTTAGCTCGAGAAAACTATACTCATAAAGAAGAGTTATTGAGTCCAT
Source organism: Andricus curvator (assembly GCA_932195095.1). NCBI lineage: Eukaryota > Metazoa > Arthropoda > Insecta > Hymenoptera > Cynipidae > Andricus > Andricus curvator. Next base: position 9,067 of record CAKNYM010013697.1, on the reverse strand, counting down.
TTTAATTAATGAATATATTAAAACTTCCATTAATTTAAAAACAGAAATATTAAATATTAACAAAATTTACCAAAGCATTATATGAAAAATTGTTTAAAACTAATTAAAAAATAAATAAATAAAAAATAAACAAAAATAAATAAAAATAACAAATTTAAATTTTGGTGCACTTTTCATTCTCAATGCTGAATTTACTCATCAAGGATGTTTCAAATCATGTTAATTTTTTTAAAGTAAAAATTTCCAGAATCAAAAGTGAATTAGAAGTATGTTTGCCACAAGATAAAATCATTGATCTTTCAAAACATCAGATTTCCCTTAATCGGAGATTTTTAAACGATGATAAAAAACATGAGAACAAACTTTCTATTTTGATTGATGAACAAACTAATATTCAAGAGCAAAATTTAAATTTACACAAGATTTTTGAAAAAGAAGATAAGGATCCTTGGTTTGTAAATTTGGGTAATATTCAAATTCCTGACTCAGTTACAGATATTCTCAGATTAGGTAAAGGTTTTAGTAACCATGTGATTAAAAGTAAATCGGAACAAATGATGGAAATAGTCAAAGATGTTGAATCAAGCATACACAAAATTCCAATATTAGATCAATAGGATTTCCGAAACAAGGTTTTACACTTATCGAAGAGCTTTGTTGATAAAAATTGTTTGCACATTCGTAGTATTGATCGTAAAATTCCTGAAGGTTTCAGGATAATGAAAGGTTTCCTTAAAAACAACCCTGATATAATTTGCATGAATGCTGATGAAGGCAATATTACAGTTTGTATGAAGAAATCGGATTATATTAGGGATATGGAGGATTTACTTTCCAATCGTGATATCTTTGAATTATTGAATGAAAATTCGTTGAAACAATTAAGAAGAGACACCTTCAAGATTCTAGACAATTGGAAAAAGAAAAGACTTTTGGGAAAGGATATAAGATGGCCTGATATAAATACCGAAGACACAGTTCTTGCAAGATGTTATGGTTTGAGAAAGATTCATAAAGATGGCTATCCTTTGAGATTGATTATTTCAACTATTAACACTCCATCGAAATTTTTAGAACAAAAATTTAATTTGATACTTAAAGACTCAATTACAACTTCCAAATACAATATTAAAAATAGCTGGGAATTCCAAAAAATTATTATTCTAAAAGCTGTTCCTGATGATGGTCATCAAACAGGCAATTTTAGATAGATGGGATAATATAAAAACACGCGTACTCGATTAAGTCAAAAAGATTTTATTGAAGGGATAGTTTTCATTATGAACTCAACTTGTTTTAAATTCAATGGATCTTTTTATAGGCAAAAATTCAGTAATCCCATAAGTTCAGTTATTTCTCCGATTTTAGCAGAAATAGTTATGGAAGATTTGGAGGTCTTTGCTTTCAAAAAGCTGGATTTTGTTTTGCTCTTTTACTTTCGGTATGTTGATGATACCTTATTATGTGTTCCTCTAGCAAAGTTACAGGCAGTTTTTGATGCTTTTAATAGTTTTCATTCAAAACTTCAGTTCACCCATAAAATAGAGAACAATAATAGAATCAGTTTTTTGGACGTATAAGTAATTTAGGGTCAGGATTGTAATATTATTACCAATTGGTATAAGAAAAGTACATATTCAGGTTGAATTTTAAATTTCTTTTCGGCTCATCCTTTTCAAAACAAAATTGCAGTAATCAAAAACTTAGTTGACAGAGCTCTAGGTTTGTCCCACATTTCATTTCACAAAGAGAATTTAAATATAGTTAGGAATATCCTTTTTCTTAATTATTACCCACAAAAGTTGATTGAGCAACATATCACAATTAGAATTCAACAAATCAAAAACAAACAAAGTAACATTTTCTCTACAGATAATCAGGAAGAATTGAAAGAATACAGTTCTTTCAATGCTTTTGTTCTTCCCTTTTTTGATCGAATTTCGAAAACTATTGAATTTATTTTAGAAAAATTTTATATTCATACTATTTTCTGTATATCATTTAAAATGGATTCAACAATAACTTTTGATAAATATCCTTTAGATAAATTTGAAAAAGGTGGTGTTGTTTACAAGATCACTTGCAAGATCTGTAAGATGACTTATGTGTGACAGACTGGCAGACTTCTGAATACTAGGGTGGAGGAACACAAAAGTGATGTTCGTTTAGGACGTTGTTATAAGAGCGTTCTTGCTAGACATACGAGAAGGTTTGTTGATGTTGACAACTGGCAATTCATGGAAATGCTTTATATTAAAAAACAAAATAAGTTATCTATTAATTTAAAAACTGATTTGGATAAATCAAACAAAAGTTATTCTAGTATGATTAATTACATTTAGCAATACGTTTTCATGGGTCTTGACTTTTTCTCATTTCTTGTTTGTTTATAACAGAATTGTCTTTTGACCCACATTCAGTTGTCAGGTATCGAGGCGATAGCGTCGTTATTTCGTCGCTGTTCCTACCTGCTCTAATTTTTCTTGCCTTGATAAGGGTGCTGTGTGAGCACCGAAACGTTGGTAAATATTGTGCATGCTTTTATATTGTGATTTGATAATAATAAAAATAAAAAAGACGAAAGAAATAAAAAAAAAGAGAAGGAAGGGGATGTGATTAGTTGCCTTCTCATTTGTCTTTTCTCTTTTTTATATTGGTGCAAAAAAACAAATTTTTTTGTTTTTAGGAATTGCAATAAGAGCATTTTGTTGTGTTTGTCAAAATTTGATCGTTGAATTCTTGTTTTGTTTTTAGGAATTCTATACATTAACTTGATTATTGGACGTTAAATCGGATTTTGAATTTGATTTTAATCTAATTTAAAATTCTTAAATTCCAATAAACGATAGAATTGAAATATTTGAAGGATTTATAAACATCACTACAGGTAAATAAACGAAAAATGTTTTCAAACAACTTTTTAACTATCTTTAAAAAAAATGTATATCAAATTAGAATTTATAATTATATTAATTTTTGACTTAGGTCATAATTACCTTTGAAGAAGGCCTGCAATAAGGTCGAAACGTACGTTGGTTAGACATGACAAATAAATTATGAATATATAACATCCGAATCCATTGCCTTTTATGTGAACGTATGACCAAATTAATTTATTCATGAAGAATAACTACGTTAGTTATCGTGCCGTCAGAGTGCAGACAGAAAGGCATGTTCAGAAAAAACGTTTTTCCTAACTCAGGTCTCAAATTATCAGATTGTGAAACTAAATTTTGTTTAGTTAGTTTCGTATTTTGGTTTGATTTGAAATTTAAGTGAGTGATGACTACCCACGCCGCGGTTATTTTAGAAATTTAGACTTTGAACGCCATTCGCTTGGGTTTTCAAGACTTATAGACGTTGTTAGAGGATTTTCCTGGTTCTAAATCGGCATTAACTGTCGGCTGTTTCGCCTCGCTTCGAAGCTGAGAACCAAATCCGCTTTTACGAATCCGGACGCTCTCTTGAGGTTATACGGAGGTAATTTCAAGAAAGATTTCCTCCTTCATAACACTTTTTTATATATATATATATATATTTCAAGTTAAGAACGAGAATTTTAGAGACATCATACTTAAACTTGCTCAAATTACTTGAAAGCCCAGAGAAAGATTTCCGCATTAGGAATGTCGAATTTATAACATTAAAGTTTAAAAAAGAAAAAAGCCCTTCAACCAATCATAATTGTGATAAAACTATCACAAAATGGGGCTACGGAACTTGTGTTTTACGTATTTTAGGCTTAAAAAATGAAATCATCAAAATCGCAACTGACCATGTGCCCGAAATATCTTTAAACAAAAATTGCCTAAACACTATCCACTGGTAGCATTATTGATAGTTAAAAAATAACTATATCATCATTAATGTTAGAATGAGGTTAAAAACTGGACTAAGCTGTCGCAAAATAGATGGTTGACAGGAGTGGATTCACTGTGCTGACATACCTTCGTATACTTATTTTTTCCCTATAGAGAAAAATATATCATAGTCCCTTTCTAAATCTCCTTAGGTTTTTAAAGCCAAGGAATCACTGACATATTTTACAACTTCTGAATGAATTCTACTGATAACATTGTTCTACTCATTATCATACAGGTGTACCACTTTATTCTGACCATCTTTCAGATTTGTGAATGTTACAGAATAATAAGGACAGGGATACGCTGCTGTTCTGGTTTGCATACGGTTCACAATAAACGGAAGTTTAAAGTCTGAATCAAGCTTGTGTGCAATGTTTTCCAGGTTCGTTAATTTGAATAAGAGGTCAATATTTTAATATGTTTATTTTATTTGAGGTACTGTGTACAGCCTTATCAACCTATGATCTGAATCATCAATACCACAATCTAATACAGATGGATAGTTTTCTGGGAGAACCGTCATGCAGATTTTGAAGAAACCTTGATCAACATCAGCCATTGCTTCAATGACGGAATTGTCAAGTACATTTCGATCTTTCAAAACAGCCTTCAACGTTTCCTAAGCATCTGTCTGAACAACGAGTCTCTTCTTTTAGCGTCAACTTTTCTGTGTCAAATTAAAAAATGCCATCCTTTGTAAACATCTTGTAGTGTTATTGATTTTTCAGAAACATGTTCGATATCATATTTAGGTGCAGACTTCAAAATAATCCAAACTTTTGGCAGAGAAGACTACAGGACTTTTCTTCTTTGTGTTTAGCAAGACTCTGGATTTAGAACCTGAAGTATCAATTTTGGTTTCAATATTGAAGAAACGACTTGCTCTTAATGTTTCGCTGAGAGTTTTTTCTAAAAACTGTATCAGATTTTCTCGAACCTTAGCAGAAGTTCTAGAAGAATGATGAATACGTTTTCCTCTTTCTTGACAACACTTTTACAGATCTTAATTGATTTTCTGAAGTTATCAACTACTTTTTCAGTTTTTGGTTGCTGTGTGATACTTGAAGTACTATTGAGTCCACTAGATTCATCAATATGGATTGATACCTGGCATTCGTTATTTCAACCTTTCTCCAGTTTTTGTGTGACCCTTAAGGTATTATCAGCATAAATTCACACAAAGAGCTATCCATAAGAAGAATACACACAAGCCCATTGAGGACGCTCCAACTTCACAGGCAATCAATTAAATGTTTGTGAAAGAGTCTAACCTATCGGACCTATCTGTTCTTTTAAACTTTCAGGGCTCCACTTCACAAATGAAATGGAAAAAAAATCTGAAATTTTCACAGAATCTTTGTATTGTGCCCTTCCATAGTGTCTCAGTTTTCGACAAAAAATTGTCAGAACCGTTTAGGCGTCATGCTAAAATATGTTACATTTTTAATACCTTGGGATAGGCCTTTCCTGCATAAGATGCGATTTTTAATTTTACTTATCTGAACTTCGAAATGGTCACCCGTTTTCTAATTGCACCAAACTTTTGATAACACTATAATAAATCTACAATCCCAACTTTAAAAAAAAAAGTCATCAGAAAATAATTGTATCTGTATTTGTTTTATGTTGAAGAAGGATAATAAGATATGTGCAGCAAAAGCTTAATGGAAACTTGGATTCAGATATTTTGGAAACTTTGTTGAATTCATCAATTTTCTTACAAGATTCTCGTATTTTTCGGTTATACAGAAATAATTTTGTTTATTCTTTTTAAAAAAGATCTTTTTTAAGAGATTCCATGTGAGGTCATCATTCAGGTTGAGGTGCATTTATATGTCATTCTTAATCGGATAATGATCATTGTACGTATATGGTAACCATATTAAATGGAATTAATAAACTGAAAATATGATTTAAAGATATGTCGGGGACATTAACAGCTGCCATTCTTATATTTTCATTTTTTTAAGCCTAAAATGCATACAAATGAAGTAGCCTAGCCAGATTCCGTTGATATTTGCATGATATCTACGATTGGTTGATGAGCACTCTACTCAAGGGTCATCCACAAATTACGTGAGACGATAGGGTAGCAGATATTACCTCAGGTTTGTTACTGAAACTAATAATCAATCCAAAGGTACTAAAACTTATGGGAAAGTCCAGCAATAATTTGGTTTGTTAGATCAAAAGTGAATTTTCTCTTGAAGAAAATGCATAATTTATTGCCACATAGGTTCTCTGATAATCTAAAATAATTAAGCAAATGCGCTTGTTCGTATCAAAGAGTTTTACACTTCTTTTTTGATCTATTCTTAATCGTTCTAAAACAATTCTTTGTGTTGAGTAGTTTTCGATGGTGTTCAATTTACAAAATATGTTGAAAGAAGTTCAAGGCCTAAAAGAAATCAAATTTCGGAATACATACATTTGTATTTCGCCGTCCCCTCCACTTAAAGGAAGAAGCCAACCAATTGTTTTGAATAATTGAGTTATTTTGTTAAGATCAACTTTTTTATAGAAAATAAAATTGTTTTGTAGAAAATTCTTCTTTTTTTGTTTGTTTGAAGGTTCATCTATGTTTGTAGAAAGTTAATCTTCTTGGTTGAAAACTCATCTTGTTGGTAGAAGATTCACCGTTCTGGTTGAACATTAATCTTGATGGTTAATAATTGAATTGCTTTGGTAATATCTATTCTATAATTCATGTTTTTTCTTGAAAATTCGTCTTTCTCATTGAAAATTCGTCTTTTTCATTGAAAATTCATATTTTGCGCTTGAAAATTGGACTGCTTGGTACTGTAAAGCCTGTTATCGATACAATTGTACACATAGTTTTTGGGCTACTTTTTTATGCAGAGAGGGGTCGACATGCAAAAGATGTATAGTCAGAAATTCAAAACATTCTAGGCTTAATCAAAGTAATTGTTTATAGAGATATTCACAGTAACACCAAAGAAAAAAATATTTGTTTCGTGGCATATAAAGCCCTAAGATTTAAAAAATGTACCCAAAAAACGATTTGAATAAATAAACAGAACTAAATTTTTGTTTGTTTTAACCAAATATTTTAGAAGATCGAGTATTTGATTGATACTACAACAAATTTTGGTTGGGTCAATCAAATATTTTATTGAATAATTCAAAATTTGTTTCATTAAACAAAATTTTCATGTATATTCAAGAAAACAGTTCTTTTTTTGTACAAGAAAATTGTTTTTTTCTGAGTTCAGAAACATAGGATGTATTGATCCGAGAAAAGCGTCCTTTACTTATCACTACCAAAGCTTGTTCTGGAAAAAGAGCTTTTGAAGAGACTCTGAAAATACTTTATTAGGTATACAATCTTTGAAGATTTTTCCATTTTTATAGCAACTGCCTTTGTAATGGAAATTTTCGTAACAACCCCCTGTTTATTTCTACGGTCTATGTCCCTGTGGATTTTCACAAAAGCGAAAATGGCCACTGATTAGATTTTGTGTATAGGAAAACTGAAGAAAACTCTAAAATAAATGAAAATGAAATACCTTATAAAATAGAAAATAAAATAACGCACAAGTTGTTTCAGAATAATGAAAATTAATATAAATTCGGGAGTATGAGGTATATTAAGAGTTAACATAATTCAGTACTCCTTTACAATATTGCAATATTACCAATATAATAAATTCCTTTCTTTTAAACATAGAAAACTTTTGTTTTTGCACTCAACATCTTCCCCTTTTACTACGTTGGCTTCGAGATGATATATTAAATTCAAGTAATGCATAAACTGAATTTTCAAATTTACAAATATTTGTGACTCTCTTGGAATTTTTTTTTCTCCTCACAACTGTTATTCTTTTCTTGAAGAATTCTTGCTTATTGATTATTCGATTGTTTTACTTATTCTATGATTCTTACACTGATGTTCCTCTGCTTCTAAAGCTTTTGAATTATTTATCTATTCCCAAGGAAAAAGAATTCGTGGCTTTGAAATAATAAAATTGGCGAATTGCCTTTTGATATGTAGGTTAAGAGAATATTTGAAAGCTAACGCTCTCTAAGCATATTCAGTATTCAGTTTATTATTTCAATGTTGAAGGATAAAGAGAAACATATCCTATTTTTAGATTTTCAAGAAAGAACATAAAAAAGCCTACAATAAAGTTGAATTTTTACAAACAATAATTTCAAAATAATCGAATTATTTTAAGGTTACAAAAATGTTATTGGAACAAAAAACTATTTTCTTGAACCCACAAAATTTTCTTGAACCAACGAAAATTCTTGGAATGAAAGAAACTTTTGTATCACTGAGTAATACTAAGGTTGATGATCACATTATACAAATCCGTGTCGCAAAAATAATCATGAGTGGATAAGTTTTTCATTTCCAGTTATTTTTTAAACAATTCTTAATTGTTCAAACAATACCATTGTTGTTAAACAATTGATTTTTGGTAGAAATCACAAAATATGTATATATTAAATGTGTGAGGAGCCTTATAATGGATGCGAATTATTGTTCGTTAAATAATTTTTTAACTGTTTGAACAATACTTACATGTTTGAATACATAGCTTATTGAAGACAAATTTAAAAAAAACATATTTCTTTCGCAATTTTTAAACAAATTTGTATATTCATATGTGTCTTTTTTTTTACTATTGTTCGTGTTGTTAAGAGTACACATATTTGTTTAAATCATATTTAAGGTTTAGAAACTTTTTAAAATGTTGAAATTACCTACATATTGTTTCTGGATATATATGTTAACTTTCACGAATTCAAATAAAATATGTATGTTGAGTAACTAAAGGATCATTTTTATTCTTAAAAATAAAAAGAGACATTTATTTTTAATATTTATATTGTTTACTGTTTTGGTAAAAATTGGTCGCTTCGGTTTAAAAATTCACCTCTTTGGTAAAAATATAAACTCATTTGTTTAAAAATGCATCTCCTTGTTTGAAAATTAAACTAGTTTGGTTGAAGAACTTTTTGGTTTAAAATTCAACTATTTGGTTAAACATTCATCTATTTTATTGAAAATTCGTCCTTTTTGGTTGAATCAAACAGTTTCTGATGCGAAATTAACCTCTTTTTTGGTTAACAATTATTATTTTTTATAGAAAATTAATTTTCTCGATTGTACTTTGTTGATTTTTTTTTGTGCTTAAGGGGAAACGGTAGGTTTGGCTGAGGACATAAATGATTGCAGC
>CAKNYM010013696.1:0-20543 GCA_932195095.1 Andricus curvator | reverse complement strand
AGAATATAAAAATTGTGTTGATTCAAGACGAATTGATTGAACTATAACAATAAGAGTAAGGAAGCTATGGTAATGCACAATATTTGAAAATACGGGTTTTTATAGTAAAACTTTTTTCTTCAATATAATTCAAAGTTGATGCAAAAATATAAAAGATTCCTTGGATCCAGAAGTATCGATTGACCTATAATATTAATACATTTTATTGAAGATTAAGGAAGCTATGGTAATGCATAATATTTGAAATTCTGTTTTTAAAGTAAAACTTTTTTCATTGACGTAATTCAAAGTTGATGCAGCAATATAAAAGATTCCTTGGTTCGAGACGAATCGATTGACCTATAATATTAATACATTTTATTTAAGATTAGGGAAGCTATGGTAATGCATAATATTTGAAAATACGGTTTTTTATAGTAAAACTTATTTTATTGACATAATTCAAAGTTGATGCAAGAATATGAAAGATTCCTTGCTTCGAGACGAATCGATTCACCTTAGAATATTAATACATTTTATTAAAGAGTAGGGAAGTTATGGTAATTTATATATTTTTAAAATCGATTTTTATACTAAAAATGTTCTCATTCTCATAATTTAAAGTTGATGCGAGAATAGAAAAGTTGTGTTGATACAAGACGAATCGATTGACTTATAACATTGATAAATTTTATTGGAGAGTAAGGAAGTTATGCTCATTTATAATATTTAAATGATCTGTTTCTAACAGAAAAACTTTTCTCATCGACATAATTCAAAGTTGACGCATGAATAGAAAAAATTTTTTGATCATAAATTTCCAAATAAAATAATTCTGACAATTTTTTTTCAAAAATCATAAAGCTGGCAAAGGGATAGGGTGCGACAGAACTTTTCCCTTCCCTTTTCCAGCTCAAAAAATTATCATTTCGAATTCGAAATTTGATTTGTCTTTTTTGTCTTTGTATTTCAAAAATTGTTTGTATTATTTTGTAATTTTGTATTTTTTGTAAATTTCTATTTTTAGATTTATCAAAATGAAGACTTTGGTTTGTCTATTATTGAAAAAAAACTAATGCTTCCTCTATGAGGAAGCAAATACATTTGCTAACGGGAAGCAAAGTGCTCGTGAAATGAGCACCATATAATTATAAATAGAAACAAAGTGGAAACACTCGAGGTCGAATTCACAGCTAGTTTCGTAGATTCAGAAGCAGTCCATTCAGATAGTTCCATTTTTTGAATCGAAAAAAGTTGTGGTCAAAAAATGAATTTGAACTTTTTTTTTTAATTGTCATGCATTGTGTTCTAAAAAGAGTTTAAGTGCTCGGGGAAATTCTCACGAGCATTAGAATATGATCGAGAATATTCTCGACCTTTATGTGCTTTGAGAATTTAAGGAGCATTTATCAGCATTTTGAATCAGGATTTAAAAAATCGTATTTTCTATTTTTATTAATAATAATTGCATTATTTAAATTTCGCGGGAAAATGTATCGCTTCAAATAGGAAAGGGCGCTAAATTTAAATGATAAAAGACGTCAAAGTAATAGAAAACGTATTATTCGCATTAAACAGTGCCTTATTCAGGTTGCTACAATATCCCAATAATGTTAATGCAAAATAAATGTTGTTCTAAATATATTTAAAACACTTTTTAGTTGTGTTTTCAAGTCAAAAAGATAAATTTGCAACCAAAAATATGAATTTTTAACCATATACTTATAGTTGAATTTTCAACCCAAAAGATTAATTTTCTACCAAAAAATGCTCATTTCCAACAAAGTGCGTGAATTATTATCTAAAAAAAATTTTCTTTTCAACTAAAATTAGAATAGTTAAAATGTCAGAAGAATAAATGTTAAAAAAAAAACCACGAACTTCCAACAAAATAGTTTTTATTCCATTAAAAAAAAAAGATTTTTTAAACAAAAATAGAAGAATTGAATTTTCAGCTAAGATAAGCAATTTTCAGCCAAAAAATGAATTCTCAACAAAATAATTTAATTTTAAACTAAAAAAGATAAATTTAAAAACCAAAAATATAATATTTCAATTTCCATTTAGAAAAGTAAATTAAAGAAGAACGAGTTGACAGGAAAATTAATTAATTTTCAACTAAAAATATTAATTTTCAAGCGAAAACGGAACAGTCATGTCTTCAGTTTAAAAAATTAATTTTCAACTAAAAAGAAACGAATTTTTAGCCAAAGAAATTAATTTTAATGAAAATGATGAATTTTTAACGAAAATATGAAATTTTGTCCAATTAGTGGATTTTTCAATCCAAAAGATGAATTTTCTGTCAACAAAAAAACAAATTTTCAACTAAATAATTTTTTTCTTAATGAAATAAATTAATTCTTAAAAAACAATAGGAAAGTTGAATTTTCCACAAAAAATGGAATAGTTAAAGTGAATTTTCAACTGAAATGATGAATTTTCAACTAAAAAAATTTAATTTTTAACCAAATACATGAATTTCTAACAAAACAGTTAAATTTTCAACCAAAGAAATGAATTTTTGACCAAAAAGATGAAGTTTCCACTAATGAGAGTACTTTTCTACCAAAAAAAGACGGATTTTCAACAAATAGTTGAATTTTAACCTAAAACAGATAAATTTTCAATTAAAAATATAATAATTCGAGATGTTATTATGTCGACCAGGGTAATTAATCAATATTCTGATGTTAAACATTATCGATCTACTGGTCAAATAATTTTCTGGTGAAACGGGAAAAAATCTGCCTCAGCCCGGATTTGAACCGGGAACGCCACTATCCATGAGTGGAGCATTAACCAGTAGATCGATAATGTTTAACATCAGAAAATTAATTTGAAAAAGTATAGTTAAATTTTCAGTGAAAAAATTAATTTTTAATAAAATTAAAGTAAATTTTTAACGAAATAGTATAATTTTTAACCAAGAAGATTCAATTTCTATAAAAAAGAAATAAATTATCGAGAAAAAATGGAACAGTTACATTTCCAGTTGAAAAATTAATTAGAAATAAGAAAAAACTAATTTTCAACCAAAAAGATCAATTATCAACCAATGAGATGAATTTTTAACAAAGTACATGAATTTTCAACAAAATATTTGAATTTTTCAAGGAATTTCCAATCCACTTTTTGTCCAGTTTTCAATTAGAGTGAAGTCACACTTGATCAATGTTAACAAACATAATTGTCTAAAAAATTATTATTAGTGTTAATAATATTCTCTTAGAACAATGCTAGAAAATTGCAGTTATTAAAAAAATGTCCCACTTTTTGTATAATTTCCAATTGAAGTGAGGTAAATACTTAATAAAAGTTAACAAAATTGATTGTTTAAACAATTTATCATTATTGTTAATATTATTCAGTTTGAATGATGCTAGAAAGTTGCGGTTTTTCTGCCATTTTCTACTATTTGTCTACTTATCATTTTTGCTAAATTGAATTAATTATTAATTCAATTTAGCAAAAATGATATTACTTGAACAAATTATTATTGTTTATAACTATCTAATTTTTTTATATATGGCAGATAGTTGCGGTTTCTCTTGAAATTTTTAACATGTTATACACTTTTTACTTGATAAAGTAATAAAAAATAATGCAAGAAAATAGTTATCAACAATAATTATTTGTTTGAACAATTATTTTTTGTTAAATTTAATTAATTGTCAATTCATTCAAAATAAAAAATATTTAAAATTTCAGAAGAAAACCGCAAATTTCTTCCATTAAGCGAAGAGAATATTATTAACATTAGTATTTGATTGTTTGAACAATTTTTTTCCAACTTTAATTAATTATTACTTTAATTTGATTAAAAAAGGACAAAAAGTTAAAAATTAAATAAAAACCGCAAATAGTATTAATATAGAAGAAGATAGCTATAAACAATAATTATTTGTTTGAACAATTATTTTTGCTACTTTTAAATAAATTTCAACTCACTTAGAGTGAAAAGTGGACAAAAAGTTAAAAATTGGAGAAAAAACCGCCATTTCCAGGATTATTCAAAGAGAATATTATTAACAATAATAATAACTTGTTTAAAAAATTATTTTTATTATTAATTATCAAATATTATCTCACTCTAATTGAAAATTGGACAAAAAGGGGAATATTTTTGAAAAAACCGCGACTTTCTATCTCTGTTCTAAGAGAAAATGGCTAAAAACAATAATAAATTGTTTAAACAATTTATGTGAATAGCAGTATAAAGTAGTATTTCATGTATTAGAAACAATTTTTATTTTTTTTAAACGAAAAAAGTCGTAATTAGAGCTAAAAGCTCGCAAAACACATTTTTTTACTTATGGGGTTTTTTGAGACCCTATAAAAGAGACTTATGGGAATGATATTCAAAAATAAATATTTTATTCGTATATTATGGCTAATTGTGAACAGAAACGTTGAGTTTCAACTCGATTCAGCGAATATGGATGATTCTGATTAAAATGAACAAAAACTTTTTCTTTCTTATGGGGAAAAAACTTCATGGGGCTTGAGCTACCTCTAAATATCATTTTTTTAAAAACAAAAATGGATTTATTTTTGTGTGGATTCGAATAAATTTCCAATCGATATGCATAAAAATTTGAAAAACAAATTTCCAATGCATTTTTGCGTCACACTATTCCATAAGCCCCATTTTAACACGTATTTCCCATAAGAAAGACGTTTTCGTCAATTTGATTCAGAATCGTCAATATTAGGTCTATCGAGTTAAAACTCAACATTTCTCTCCAAAATTAGTCATAAAATACGAACCAAAAATTATTTTTCAAATCTCACCCCCATCAGTCTGTTTTATAGGATCCCAAAAAAACCCCATAAGTGAAAAATTGAGTTTTGCGAGTTGCTGGCGCTAATTATGATTTTTTTTACAGTTTTTAAATACAAATTATTATTTAGAATACATAAGGTATATTAATATATATATATATATATAAATATATATATATAATTATAATTTATTGTTTAAATAAAATGTTTAATCAATTTATTATTGTGTATAGTAATTTTCTCCTAGAATAGAGTTAGAAAGTCGCGGGTTTTTCCGAATTTTTCCATTTGTTTTGAATTTTATAATTAGAGCGAGGTAATCATCTATTAAATTAAAAAAAATTGTTTAAATGATTTATTATTGTTTTTAATAATATTCTCTTTGATTAATGCTATAAAGTTGCGCTCTTTCTGAAATTTACAACTTTAGGTCCACTTTTTACTGAGGACAAGGTAAAATTAATGCAATTTAACAAACATAATTATTAAAACAATTATGATTATTTATAACAATCTTCACCTATAGTATTGCTAGATAGTTGCGGCTTTTTCTAAAATTTTCCACTTATTGTCAAATTTTCACTGAGAATGAGAAATTAATTAATATATACTTAATATATAATATTAATTCACTTAATTAAGAATAACAAAAATTATTGTTTAAACAATTTTTTATCATTTTTAATCATATTTGCCTTGAATAATGCTAGACAGATGCGGTTTTTTCTGAAATATTACAATTTTTCTCCAATTTCACTTAGAGCGAAAAAAAAATTCAATTTAATAAACTCAATTGTTTGAACAAATTATTATTGTTTATAACTATTTTCTCCTATAGTGATGATAGATAGTTGCAGTTTTTTCTAAAATTTTCCACTTTTAGTCCACTTTTCAAGTAGACTAAGGTAATAATTATTTATGTTAACAAACATAATTGTTCAAATAATTGCTCATCATTTTTAATAATATTCGATTTGAATAATGCTTAAAACTTGCGCTTTTTCGGAAATTTTCAACTTTTGGTTCACTCTTCATTTAGAACAAGGTAAAAATTAATGTAGTTAATATTCATCTCAAGCTAACAAAAATGATTGTTTAAACAACTTATTATTTTAAATAATATTATCTTCAAATAATGCTAGAAAGTTGCGGTTTATTTTTCTGAAATATTCAACTTTTTGTCTATTTTTCACTTAGAGTGAGAAAAAAATTAATTAAATTTGATAAACATAATTGTTTAGTCAAAGTATTATTATTTATATCTATTTTATTCTATAGTAATGATAGATAGTTGCACTTTTTTCTGAAATTTTGCACTTATTGTCAAATTTTTACTTAGTGAAGTAATAATTGATGCAAGTTAAGAAACATAATTGTTTAAACAATTTATAATTTATTATCCTTCATTGTTTATATCTACTCTTAGATAATTGCTAGAAAATCTATGATTTATTAATTATTAATAAACCATAGAGAGATTCATTTTTAAACAATTTCTTTTTTTGTGAATATATTTTTCTGAAATAAAAAATATATTTGAAATATTCTTTAAATTTTCTATATGGATCATATTAAATGTAAATTTTTCTTAAAGTAGCTACTGAGAACCTTTTTTTTAATTAATATTATCATTTATTATTTTGTTCCTAAGTTAATTAATTATATTTTTAAAATTTTGTGAATTATCACTACAGTCTAAGTGAAAAGAAGATCAAAAATTGAAAATTTCAGAAAAATCCGAAACTTTCTAGCATTATTCAAATATAATATTATTAAAAATGATATTAAATTGTTTGAACAATTATGTTCGTTAACTTGCAATAACAACTATCATACTAACTAAAAGTGGAAAAAAGTTGAATTTCATTATTTTATTACCACTCTCGAGAATTAATTTTTCTTTCAACGGTTCATCAGTTTAGTTGAAAATTTAACTATTTTCCTGAAAAATTAGTTTTTTTTTTGCTGAGAATTAATTATTTTCACTGAAAATGTAAATATACAATTTTTGATTGAAAATTGATTATTGCACGCTTTGTTGAGAATTCTTTTTTATTGAAAAAGCAACTAATTGGTTTAAATTTGAGCTACTTTGTTAAATTTTTTTTGCTAAAGAATCGTATTTTGCGTTTAAAATTCAACTACTATGCTAAGAACTTAAACCATTTGATTAAAAATTAAACTATTAATTAAAAAATTTCACTATTTTGTTACAAATTTGTCCTTTTTGGTTAAATTTAGCTGCTTTATTTTTAAAAATTAAATTCTTCTTTAGCTGAGATATATACTATTAATTTTTAGTTGAAAATTCATCTCATTGGTTGAAAATGGAACTACTTGGTTCAAATAACGTTTTTTTTGGTTGAGACCTAATTTTTTGAACTGAAAATTCAACTTTTTTGTAGAAAATTAGTTTTCATTCAAAATTTATGTAACTTGTTGAAAATTTTTCTTGTTTGGTAGAAAATTCATTTTCATGATTGGAAATTAAATTATTTAGTTGAAAATTAATGTTTCTGTTGAAGATTTATATTTTTCGGTAAGAAATCAAACTGCTGTGTACAAAATTCGTTGTTTTTTTTTATTGAAAATGTATGTAATTTATTGAAAATTTGTCTTTTTTGGTAGAAAATTAATCTTCATGGTTGAAAATTCGGAATTTTGGATTAGATTTTTTTTTGCTTACTGCGAAATCTTTCTTGTTGAAAATTTCTCTTTTTGATATGTAAATGCATATCTTTTGCACCCTTCATATAAAATACTATATTTTAAAATAAACTTTATAATTTTTTGAAAATTCTCCGCTAATCTTCAAATGAATCTGAAAAATAAAAAAAATGTGTTGGTCAATCGGTGGACAAATCGATTTCAAGATTGTTATCTGATTTAAAGGTTAAAAAAAAATCTAATAAAATTTCGCATAAAACTGTCATTGCTGATTTTATAAAAATGTTATTAATTTTTTTTATAAAAAAAGCGATAAAATGATTTTAAATTTTGAAGTGTACATGATACTATTCAAAAACGATATCCATAGTGAGGCAAATTTTTAAAAATTTATTGAATTTGATATAAACAAATAAGTGAATGAAAATGGTTTCGAGTGAATTGGCAGCGATTTGTCACTTGATTCGCACTAATTTCGAACAATTTATACAATAAAATAATTTCTTAGTTGAAATTATCATTATTAAAAAACCGATTTTCCGAATATATAAGTCACCATAACTTCCCTAATCTTCAATAAAATGTATTAATATTATAGGTCAATCGATTCGCCTCGAGGCAAGAAGTCTTTTATATTCTTGCATCAACTTTGAATTATGCTAATGAAAAAAGTTTTACTATAAACAATCGTATTTTCAAATATTATGCATTACCATAACTTCCCTACTCTTCAATAAAATGTATTAATATTATAGGTCAATCGATTTGTCTCGAATCCACACATCTTTTCTGTTCTCGCATCAACTTTCAATTATGTCAATGAAAAAAGTTTTACTATAAAAATCGATTTTCAAAATATATAAATGACCATAACTTCCCTACTCTTTGATAAAATGTATGAATATAATATGTCAATCGATTCGTCTCGAAGCAAGGAGTCTTTTATATTCGTGCATCAACTTTGAATTATGCTAATGAAAAAAGTTTTACTATAAAAAACCGTATTTTCAAATATTATGCATTACCATAACTTCCCTACTCTTTAAAAAAATGTATTAATATTGTAGGTCAATCGATTCGTCTTGAACCAAGGAATCTTTTATATTCTTGCATCAACTTTGAATTATATTGAAGAAAAAAGGTTTACTATAAAAAATTGTATTTTCAAATATTGTGCATTACCATAGCATCCTTACTCTTCGATAAAATGTATTATTATTATAAGTCAATCGATTCGTCTCGAATCCACACATTTTTTCTGTTCTTGCATCAACTTTGAATTATGTTAATGAAAAAAGTTTTACTATAAAAAACCGATTTTCAAAATATATATGTTACCATAACTCCCCTACTATTTAATAAAATGTATTAATATTATAGGTCAATCGATTCGTCTCGAAGTAAGGAGTCTTTTATATTTCTGCATCAACTTTGAATTATGCTAATGAAAAAAGTTTTACTATAAAAAACCGTATTTTTGAATATTATGCATTACCATAGCTCCCTAACTCTTCAATAAAATGTATCAATATTATAGGTCAATCGATTCGTCTCGAATACACACATCTTTTCTGTTCTAGCATCAACTTTGAATTATGTTAATGAAAAAAGTTTTACTATAAAAATCGATTTTCAAAATATATAAATGACCATAACTTCCCTACTCTTTGATAAAATGTATGAATATAATATGTCAGTCGATTCGTCTCGAAGCAAGGAGTCTTTTATTTTGGTGCATCAACTTTGAATTATGCTGATGAAAAAAGTTTTACTATAAAAACCGTATTTTCACATATTATGCATTACCATAACTTCCCTACTCTTCAATTAAATGTATCAATATTATAGGTCAATCGAATCGTCTCGAATCCACACATCTTTTCTGTTCTTGCATCAACTTTGAATTATGTTGATGAAAACACTTTTACTATGAAAATCGATTTTGAAAATATATAAATTACCATAACTTCCCTACTCTTTAATAAAATGTATTAATATTATAGGTGAATCGATTCATCTTGAAGGAAGGAATCTTTTATATTCTTGCATCAACTTTGAATTATGCTTATGAAAAAAAGTTTTACTAGAAAAAACCGATTTTGAGAATATTATCAAGGGCTAAAAAAAATGCAATAAATATTTTCAGAAATCCTTGGGTCAGTTTCAATATATTAGCGGCGAAAATAAGCCTTCCGAATTTCATCAATTTGTCTGCAACCGTTTTCAAGTTATCGTGTTCACAAAAAAGGGTGATAACCATATACACACATCCACACAAATTTCGGAAAATGTTATCATTACAAAGCTTCTTCTATGAGGAAGCAAAATTTATTTAAAAATCGGTCCTGATAGCTAGTCCGTCAATTGTACTTTTTTCCGGCAGAGGAAGTAATAAAAGGGGATGTAGGGTAGAAAGGAGAGGGGAAAGTGATTGGAGGGGAAGTAGGGAAAGTAAGGGAAGTGGAAGTAGGGGAAGTTATGAGAGGGGTATTAGGAAAGTGATGTTGAGTAGATGTGGAAGTAAAGGAAGGTAAGAAAAGTATAAGAGAGGAGTAGAAGAGCGTATGGCAAAGTGAGGAGAGGGGTAAGTGGAATGTAAGTGTGAGTAGGGTAAGAAAAGTAAAGCAAGGGGAAGTATGGGATGTGATGATGGGGTTGGTATGGCACTTGTGAAGAGGGATAGTAGAGGGAAGAGGAGTATGATAAGTGAGGGAGAGTAATACAATGAAGGGAGGGTAGATATACTAGTGAAGTTCGAGTAAGCGCATTAAGGGATGTGAGTGGGGAGGGGAAGTAATGGAAGTGATTCGGGGTTAGTGGAGGATGTGCGGAGAGGGGAAGTAGGGGAAGTGAGGGAGTGGATCTTGTGGGTGGGATATTAGGGAAGTGGAAGTAGGGAAATGGAAGCAGGTAAAGTTATTGAAGAGGTATAAGGGTACGTTATGTGAGGGGAAGTAGAGAAGTGGAAGTAGGGACGGGAAGTAGGTGAATAGAGAGGGAGTAGGGCCATCATTTTTTTGTCATGGATTTTCTCTAAAGAGCCGGAAGGAGGTAGTTTGAAGTATAATTTTGATTTGTGCTTTTTGCGCTCCGCTCATGATACATAAAAAGAGTTCATAAGAAAGTAGACTTTATTTCAGTCTTTATAAACAATTAGAAACTGTTGTTTTTTTCTGTAAAAAAAATTTTTTTTATTTTGGTTTTGGGTTACTACTTTTTTCATTCTAGAAAAAAAACGTTAAAATTAGGGGCCTCTGCATTTTATAACAGTAGCCTAAATGGGATGTCTTTAAAACCTTTTATTGAAGTTTTAAGAGACGTTAAGTGCAAGATCATAGTTAAGATAGCATAGAGAGAGTCTATCACATTGAATTCGTCATACGCATAATAATTTATGTCGGTCCCTTTTTAATGGTCTCTTCAAGATCCTGTAATTTGATTAATTATAGGAACCACGTGAGCGTAATAAGCTGACAAGCTCATATCTATCTCGTTTTTATTGCCTCCATCAAAACGTCAAGTCCCATACATCGAATCAGCTCTTCAACTTGAGAAAAGAAAATATCGCTACCAAACCGGTGCACGGGGCACTTTAGCGCGCGTGCCTTTCCGAGAAAAGGGTCTTATTTTTCTTTTACCAGTGGCGCAACCCGTTCCTCACGAATATTTTTCGCGGCGTGAACTATTAAGAAAAAGTATCGCATTTCAGTAAATAAGCAGCGATTCGTGAAATGCGAGCCGGGGGGTGAATATTATACCTTTCCTCTCACACCACTGCCCTATTTTCCCTTTAATGTCCCATCAGTCAAGGAGTGATGTCAGAATTATGGAAAAATACCAGAGGCTCACTTCACTTTTGAGTGTAGGGTTAGGGTGGTCCAAATATTTTTTTTTGAATTTCCATGCATATCTTTTCTAAAGAATTTTTGTATTGGATCGCCCCGATTCGTATCCACAATTAGCCATAGAATACGAGTCAAACATTACTTTTTGAATATCAATTTTCTCTTAGAAGAGTGTTAGAAAGTCGCGATTTTTCGGAATTTTTCAAATTGTTTTCAATTTCATCGTCCTCATCTTCCCCTCTCTCACGGTCCCTAATACCTTTTCTATAACTTCCCCTACTTCCATTATTCTACCTCCCATCCTCTACTTACCATTACTTCCATAGCACATCTCTCCTCACTTCCCCTACATCCCTTCCCTTACTACTTTCTCCTTTACTTTCCCTCTTCTTACATCCCCATACTAAACTTCTATCGGTTTCTTTACTTCCCCAACCTATGCACTTCCCTCCCTACGCTCATTCGCACTTCCCTAGTACCTCTACCCTCTCTTTCTCTCCTTTTTTCTACTTTCTCTCACTTCTCCTACTTCTCCCCCCTCTACTTCTCCTCTTCACAAGTCCCCTACTATCCCTAACGTTCCTTCCCATACTTCCCCTTCCTTCCCCTACTACCTCTCCCCTTTACAACCCATACCGTAATCATCCTCACTACCCAACTAGTTTCCATACTCCGCCACAATTCTCCTACGTCTTCTTTCTCTACTTACCCTCTCCGAACGTCCTCTATAACCCCTCATCGCTTCT
Source organism: Andricus curvator (assembly GCA_932195095.1). Classification (NCBI taxonomy): domain Eukaryota; kingdom Metazoa; phylum Arthropoda; class Insecta; order Hymenoptera; family Cynipidae; genus Andricus; species Andricus curvator. The sequence continues at coordinate 8,521 of CAKNYM010013696.1, read as the reverse complement.
CCTACGCCCCTCCTACTCTTCCCTTATTTCTGACTCTACTAAAACTCACTTCCGTAATACCTCTGCCTTCACTGCCCCTACTTTCACTCTTTTCACTTTCCCTACATTCCCTCTAATCACTTCCTCCTCCCCTTCTCTCCTCTAAATCTCCTCCTATTACTTCCCCTCCTCGCGTTAAAAGTAAAATTGAAGAACTAGCTATCATGAACGATTTTTGAATAATTTTTTTATTTAATACCACAAATAAAAAACAAAAAATTTGTCTTTTGAAGTGTAGCATTTTCCTAATACCCCTACCCTCCCTATCCACTCTGTTATCTACTTCCCCTAATACTTCTCCCTCTACTTCCCCATCAACAAGTTTCATATTATAATTAATAATAATAATAATGCAGTTTTTTCTAAAATTTTTCACTTTCCGTCCACTTTTCATATTATACCATTAAACTATTTCCCTTTCGGCGAGCCTCTAGGGGTAAGCGTGACACTACCCGATTCGGTTAGTGTTTCTAGGTGGATAGTTTCTTGTAGTAAATAACTACAAGTGTGGGCTCACCACACCCACCACCGCCAACAGCAACGCAGTAGTATCAGACGGTCACCCATCCAAGTACTAACCGCGCCCAACACTGCTTAACTTCAGTGATCTAACGGGAACTGGTGTTTCCAGCGTGGTATGGCCGTTAATGAAAATTATATAATGATTATTTGAAGTTAACAAACGTAATTGTTTAAACAATTTTTAAATTATTTTAAATAATACTTTCCTTGAATGATGCTAGAAAGTTGCAGTTTTTTCTGAAATATTCAACTTTTTGTCCACTTTTCACTTGAAAAAATTTAAAAATTATTGCAATTCAACAAACATATTGTTTAAACAAATTATTATTGTTTATAACTATCTTCTCCTATAGTAAGGCTAGAAAGTGCGGTTTTTTCTGAAGTTTTCCAATTTTTGTCAACTTTTCACTTAGAACTAGGTAATAATTAATGAAATTAAACAAACAGAATTGTTGAAACAATGTATTATTGTTTATAACTATCTTCTCTCAGATAATTGATGGGAAAATTGGGGGTTTTCTGAAATTTGCAGATTTTATTTAACTTTTTAGTCAGGAACAAATAATAAATATTCATACTAATATTAATTTAAACAAACAGTCAGGAACTAACTAAAGAAAATTTACATTTAAAATGATCCATGTAGCAAATTTGATAAAGATTGTAAATATCTGTTTTATTTCAGAAAAATATATTCACAAAAAAAGAAAGAGATTGTTTAAAAAATAGTGAAAAGTGGACAAAAAGTTGAAAATTTAAGAAAAAAACCACAACTTCCTAACATTTTTCAAAGAGAATATTAGTTGAAATAATAATAAATTATTTAATCAATTGTGTGTATGAACATCAATTAATTCAAACCTCACTCTGATTGAAAAGTGGACAAAAAAATAAAAAATCATCTTTTTCAATTGAAAATTAACTTTCTTGTTGAAAATTCTTCTTTTTCGATTTAAAAGTCAATTGTTTTTCAAAAAGTTCAACTTCTTAGCTTGAAAACTGAACTATTTTGTTAAAAATTCGTCATTTTCGTTGAATTTAATTACTTGATTTCGTTTCTTTTTGTAGGAAATGAGTTATTTTAACTTTAAATTTAAATGTTCCATTTTTAGTTGGAAACTTTTTTTTTATTTAAAAATTCATCTATTTGGTTAAATATTCATATATTTTTTTGAAAATTCATCTTAGGTTGAAAGTTCTACTTTTTGGTTCCAAATTTATCTACTATAGTTACAAATTCAACTGCTTTGTTAAATTTTTTTTTTTTTGAATCAAAGATTCATTATTTATATGAAAATTTAGCTCCTTTGTTACAAATTTAATTATTCCATTTTTTGTTGAAAATTTTCGTTTATTGATTGAAAATTCAACAATGGGATTGAAAAATCGTCTTTTTGGTAAAAATGTAATTTTTTTTGTTTCAAAATATAACTGTTTTGTTGAAATTTATGCTGTTTTGACTGACAAATAAACTATTCCATTTTTCGTTGAAAATTCATATTTTTGGATTGAAAATTCAGCTGGTTTGTAGAAAATTTGCCTTTTTGGCTTCAAAATTCAACAATTTGTTAGAAAAATAAACTATTTCATTCAAAAGTAAGTTTTCTGTCGAAAAATCACATTTTTAGTTTGACGATTACATTACTTTGGTAAAAATTTAACTACTTGTTTAAAAATAAAAACTTTGTTGAAAATCCATTTTATTTGGATAAAAATGGATTTTTTTGTATAAAATTGTAGCTATTCGATTTTTGGTTCAACATTTTTCCTTTATAAGTTAAAATAATTATTAACAAATTGGTAATAATTCATTTTTTTGTTTAAAATTTTCCTGTTTGGTTGGAAATTTAACTATTTTGTTGAAAATTCCTATTTTTTAGTTGAAAATTAATTTTTTCAATACAGAATTTAACTATTCCAATTTTCGGTAAAATTTCATATTTTCGGGTTGAAAATTCCGCTTTGTAGAAAATTCGTCTTCTCGGCCTAAAAATTCATCACTTTTTTGGAAAATTTAACTATTTGAATAAAAATTAAAGCTTTTTGCAAGAAATTCTTTTTATTTGGTAAAAAATTAATTTTTTCGAAAATGTAGCTATTTCATTTTGGTTAAAAAAATTATCCTTATTAGTTAAAAATTCAACTATTGAGTAAAAAAATTCGTGTATTTTCTTGAAAATTCGTCTAGTTGGGTATAAAACGATTCTTGTTTGTTAAAAATTTATCATTTTGCTGGAGAATTCAACTATTTTGTTAGAAATTCGTCTATTTTATGATTAAAAAATTAATTTTGCTCATTGAAGATTTATGAATTTTGGTTGAGGATTCAAATCTTTTCTTAAAAATTCGTCTTGTTTTATGAATTCAATTGCTTGATAATTTTTGTTGTTTTTAAAAATGAGTTTTCTCAACTGCAAACTTAACTGTTCCATTTTTAGTTGAAAACTGGCTTTTTTGGTTTGAAAATTCAATTATTTGATTAAAAATGGATAGATTTCGTTAAAAATTCGTCTTTTGGTAGAAAATTAATCTTTTTGGTTTAAAATTCATCTCTCTTGGCTAAAAATAAAATTTTTTGTCAAAAATTCAACAATTTGGTAAAAACTCAACTATTCGCTCGAAAGTTAAACTACTTTGGTAAAAATTTAATTTTTTTAGATTGAAGATTCATCATTGTAGTTAAAAATTTATTTCTTCACTTGAAATATTAATTATTTGGTCGATAATTTTTTTTTTCTTGATTGAAAATTAATTTTTCAAGTTAAAGTTTAACTATGCTATTTTTGGTTGGAAATTTATCTTTTTTATTTGACAGAAAAAATTACTTTGTTGAAAATGCATGTATTTTGTTAAAAGGTCAACTTTTTTATTTAAGAGTTCACACACATTAGTTGAAAATTCATTTTTTGGCGAAAAATTAATTAATTTAATTGAAAATGTATTTTTTTTTTTAAATTCACCTGTTTGGATGTAAAGTACTTTTTTGTTGAAAACTAATTCTCTTGGTTGAAAATTTAATTATTTGGTTGAAAATTATTCTGTTTTAATTGACGATTTAAGAATTTTGTTTCAAAAAAATTATTTTGCAGAAAATTTGTTATTTTAAATACAATTTTAACTGTTCTACTCAACTGTTTTCTAAAACGTTAAACTTCTCAGCTTGAAAACTGAGAAAACTTTTCTTAAAGATTCGTTATATTTTTCAAAGAATTCAACTTCTTGATAATTTTTGTTGTTGTGAAAAATTAGTTTCTTACTGCAAATTCAACTGTTCCATTTTAGGTTGAATAATGATTTTTTTAGTTAAACATTTAACTATTTAGTTGAAAATTTATCGATTTTGTTCAAAATTCGTCTTTTGGTAGAAAATTAATCTCCTTGGTTGAAAATTCATCACTCTTGGCTGAAAATCAACTTTTTTTGTCGAAATTTCGACTATCGACTATTTTTTTTGGCTTATTTTTTTAATTCAACTTGGCATCCCTACAAATTGTTCCTTTTGCCGAGAGAATGACCTCTGATTTGTTTCAAAATTTGAAAAAAAAATATTTAGAGGTCGCTCAAGGTCATTTTAGGGCAAAAATTGTGATTCCTAATTAAATTGACGCTATTCATTGCTTATTCATTTCTGGCGCGTATGAAATGTGTTCTTTACAATTTAATATTGCACTCAGATTTTTTTCAGATTTTTACAATATCATTCAAAGGTCGCTCAAGGCCATTTTAGGGCAAAAATTGCTATTCTTAATTATATTAACGCTATTTATGGATTATTAATTTCTGATGCGAATAAATTTTGTTCTTTAAAAGTCCATATTGCACTCAGATTTTGTTCACATTTTTACAATGACATTCAAAGGGGGCTCAAGGTCATTTTCTTAATAAAATGTTGATTCAATGAAACATTCTCTAGTTTTTTTTCTCTAAAGAAGCAGTGCCAATTTATTGATTTCGGCAAAAAAAATTAGTCAAGTTGTTTGATGAATGTTTGTCCTATTATTTGAAGGACATTCAAGGTCATTTCGCAAAAAAAAAATGAGCTTTTTGTAAATTCTAATAATGAAAAAACATTGCTAACACTTGCATACTACATAGATGGTAGTTTATCGCCAACTAAGTTTTCCTCTTTCTTTTCTAAAATATGAATCATTACCTCTTCTTCTTTACTTATGATAATTAATTCCTCGTCATTACAATTTGAAAATAAAACTTGATCATATATTAATAAAGCTGCGATATCCTACTGTTTTTGACGTTTTCTTTTTTTAAATTAAAGCCAAATAAAAAAAAATAACTACCATGAAAAACAAATTTTTTTGAATGACCATTTTTCACAAATTGACCTCGAATGACCTTAAAATAATATGACACGCAGTTTTAAACCTTTTGACTAACTGTTTGCCGCAATTATTAAATTGACACTGTTTCTCAAAAAAGAACTAGAAAAAATTTAATTTAATCGAAATTTTATTAAGGAAATGACCTTGAGCCACCCTTGAATTTTATTGTAAGAGTCTGAAACAAATCTGAGTACAATATTGCCTTGTAAAGAACAAAATTCATACGCATCAGAAATGAATAATCAATAAATAGCGTCAATTTAATTAGAAATGGGCATTTTTACCTTAAAATGGCCTTGAGCGACCTTTGAGTGTTATTGTAAAAATCTGAAAAAAATCGAAGTGCAATATTGAATTGTAAGGAACAAAATTCATGCGCGCCAGAAACGAATAATTAATGAATAGCGTCAATTTAATTAGGAATGGCCATTTTTGCCCTAAAATAGCTTTGAGCGACCTTTGAATGTTATTGAAAAAACCTAAAAAGAATATGAGTGCAATATTGAATTGTAAAGACGACAATTCATGCACGGCAAAAATAATTAATCAATATGTAGCGTCAAATTAATAAGGAATGGCCATTTTTCCTCTAAAATGGCCTTGAGCGACCTTTGAATTTTATTGTAAAAATCTGAGTACAAATTTTGAATTATGAAGAATACAATTCATACGCGCCAGAAATGAATAATCAGTAAATAGCGTCAATTTAATTAAGAATGGCCATTTATGCCATAAATTGGCCTTGATCGACCTTTGAATGTTATTGTCAAAATCTGAAAAGAATCTGAGTGCAATATTGACTTTCAAGGCACAAATTGATACGCATCAGAAATGAACAATCAATAAATAGCGTCAGTTTAATTAAGAATAGCTATTTTTGCCCTAAAATGGCCTTGAGCGACCTTCGAATGTCATTGTAAAAATCTGAAAAAAATCAAAGTGCAATAATGTATAGTAAGGAATAACATTTATGCATGCCAGGAATAATGAATCAAGAAATAGCCTGAATTTAATCAAGTATAGCCATTTTGCCCTCAAATGGCCTTGAGCGACATTTGAATATTATTGGGAAAATCTAAAAAGAATCTAAGTGCAATATTGAATAGTAAAGAATACAATTTATGCGCGCCAGAAATAAATAATTAATAAATAGCGTCAATATCATTAGAAATGGCCATTTTTCCTCTAAAATGACCCTGACCGACCCTCGAATGTATTGTAAAGATCTGAAAAAAATACGAGTACAATATTGAATTGTAAAGAACGGAATTCATACGCGCCTGAAATTAATAATAAATGAATAGCATCAATTTAAGTAGGAATGAGCATTTTTGTCTTAAAATGGCCTTGAGCGACCTTTGAATGTTATTGTAAAAATTAGAAAAAAAATCTGAGTTAAATATTGGATTGTAAAGCACACAATTGATACGCATCAGAAATGAATAATCAGTAAATAGCGTCAATTTGATTAAGATTGGCAATTTTTGCCCTAAAATGGCCTTGAGAAAACTTTGAATGTTATTGTAAAAATCTGAAAAGAACCTGAGTGCAGTATTAAATTGTAAAGAACACAATCCATGCACGCCAGAAATAAATAATCAGTAAATAGCGCCAATTTAATTAGGAATGGCCATTTTCCCCCTAAATGGCCTTGAGCGACCTTTGAATGTTATTGTAAAAATCTGAAAAAAATCTGAGTACAATATTGAATTATGAACAACACAATTCATATGCGCCAGAAATAAATAATCAGTAAATAGCGTCAATTCAATTAAGAATGGCCATTTTTGCCCTGAAATGGCCTTGAGCGACCTTTCAATGTTATTGCAAAAATCTAAAAAGAATCTGAGTGCAATATTGAATTCTAAAGAACACAATTCATGCGCGCCAGAATTAATTAATCAATAAATAGCGTCAATTTAATTAAGAATGGCCATTTTTCCTCTAAGATGACCTTGAGCGACCTTTGAATGTTATTGTAAAAATCTGAAAAAAATCTGAGTACAATATTGAATTGTGAAGAACACAATTCATACGCGCCAGAAATGAATAATCAGTAAATAGCGTCAATTTAATTAGGAATGGCCATTTTTGCAATAAATTGGCCTCGAGCGACCTTTGAATGTTATCGCAAAAATCTGAAATAAATCTAAATGGAATATTGAATTGCAAAGAATAAAATTCATACGCATCAGAAATTAATAATCAGTAAATAGCGCCAATTTAATATAGAATTGCCCTTTTTGCCCTCAAATGTCCTTGAGCGACCTTTGAATGTTATTGTAAAAATCTGAGTACAATATGGAATTGTGGAGAACACAATTCATACGCGCCAGAAATGAATAATCAATAAATAACGTCAATTTAATTAGAAATTGCCATTTTTACCTTGAAATGGCCTTGAGCGACCTTTGAATGTTATTGTCAAAATCTGAAAAAAAATCTGTGTGCCATATTGACTTGTAAAGAACAAAATTCATACGCATCAGAAATGAATAATCAATAAATAACGTCAATTTAATTAGAAATGGCCATTTTTACCTCAAAATGGCCTTGAGCGACCTTTGAGTGTTATTGTAAAAATCTGAAAAAAATCGAAGTGCAATATTGAATTGTAAGGAACAAAATTCATGCACCACAGAAATAAATAATCAATAAATAGCGTCAATTCAATTAGGAATGAGCACTTTTGTCCTAAAGTGGCCTTGAGCGACCTTTCAATGTTATTGTAAAAATCTGAAAAAAACTGAGTACAATATTGAATTTTGAAAAATACAATTGATACGCATCAGGAATGAATAATCAATAAATAGCGTCAATCTAATTAGGAATGGCTATTTTTCCTCTAAAATGGCCTTAAGCGACCTTTGAATGTTATTGCAAAAATCTAAAAATAATCTGAGTGGAATATTGAATTGTAAAGGACACAATTCATATGCGCCAGGAATTAATAATAAATGAATAGCGTCAATTTAATTAGGAAGGAACATTTTTGTCCTAAAATTGCCTTGAGCGACCTTTGCATGTTATTGTAAAAATCAGAGTGCAATATTGAATTATAAGGAATAACATTTATGCGCGCCAGAAATAATGAATCAATAAATAGCGTCAATTTTATTAAGAATAGCCATTTTTGCCTTCAAATGTTCTTGAGCGACCTTTGAATGTTATTGTAAAAATCTGAAAAAAATCAGAGTGCAATATTGAATTGTAAAGAACACAACTCATGCGCGCCAGAAATAATGAATCAATAAATAGCGTCAATTTAATTGAGAATGGCCATTTTCCCTCCAAAATGACCTTGAGCGAACTTTGAATGTTATTGCAAAATTCTGAAAAATATTTGAGTACAATATTGAATTTTAAATAAGACAATTCATACAGGTCCGGAATAAATAATCAATAAATAGTTTCACTATAATTAAGAATAGCCATTTTTGCCCTCAAAGGGACTTGAGCGACCTTCGAATGTTATTGCAAAAATCTAAAAAAAAATCCGAGTGCAATATTGAATTTTGAGGAACAAAATTCATGCGCGCAACAAATAAATAATCAATAAATAGCGTCAATTTAATTAGGAATGGCCATTTTTCCTCTAAAATGGCCTTGAGCGACCTTTG
>CAKNYM010013694.1:0-16214 GCA_932195095.1 Andricus curvator | reverse complement strand
ATGTCGATTCAGTTTTGATTGAAACCATAAGAGAGTATTTAAAGTTAACTTACGTGATAGAAACCATACAATTCAACACGCCTCCTCAAAAATTAATCGACAACATTTCCGTAGAATGTGCTATTAACTGCATAATAAAATTCAAAACTTATCATTCACTCAATATTTACATTTTTTTTTTAAACATTTCATCCTTAATACTATTGTACACAAGACAGACCTTCCTCGCGCTGTCTCTATATCACTGGGGCTAGTACAAATGGTCCAAAATTCGTTGCATAGGATTGGGGAAACCCAGAAAAACCCAACCAGACCATTACAAATTTAAACATTTCAAATATTTATCATATACAAATTCAGTCATTCCAGGCCCATTCCTGTTCTGAACTCCAGGAATTTTACTGCTGGCAGTGGCTTCGTTAGTGCGTCTGCCAGTTGGCTACCTGTAGGAATAAATTTCAGTTTAATTATCTTTTTCTCTACTTGTTCTCTCGAGACATGATACTTAATATCAATATGCTTTGATCGCTTGTGACTGCTTGGATTATTCGCGATACTAATGCAACCTGTATTGTCTTCGTAAATTATAATCGGATCTGAAATATTTATATTAATGCTCATTGCTAACGATTTTAACCAGAGTGCTTCTTTTACAGCCTCATACAGAGCCATATACTCTGCTTCTGTAGAAGAGCTTGCTACCGATGCTTGTTTCTTTGTATTCCAACATATCGTACAGCGTTGATACAACTTGAACAAATAACCCGTTGTGCTCTTTCGATCTGTTCCTTCACCACCACCCCAATAGGAATCAACATAACCACTCAAAAGGTCTTCAAAGTCATTCTTTACATAAATCAATTTAATATCAGCCGTACCTTTGAGATATCTTAGAACTCTTTTTAGATTTTGCCAAAGTTCTTTGTTATTTTTATTTGCATAACGACTCAAGATACTTACTGCTGCACTTAAATCGGGTCTTGTACAAATCATTATATACATTAAACATCCAATTAAATTTCGACAGGGTGCTTCGTATTTTTCATCAGAACTCAAAGCTACATAATCTAATTTACTTGGGAGAGGTGTATTTACAGATTTGCAATTGTACATATTAAACTTTTCTAAAACTGTTTTGATATATGCACTTTGGTCCAATGTTAATTTTCCATTGGTTCTTTCAACTTTAATTCCCAAAAATAATCTAATATCACCTAAATCTGTCATTCGAAATCTGTTCATCAAATAATTTTTAAAACTTTTCATTATTTCATCATTAGCAGTCGCAATCACAAGATCGTCTACATATAATACCACATATATATTTTCCATTATTTTTCCTTTATCAAGAATATAAATGCAACGATCAACTGATGAATTTCGGAAGCCTTTTTCTATAAGAGCTTTTTCAAACATTTCGAACCAACATCTCGCAGCTTGTTTTAGACCATGCAAAGCTTTATTTAATTTGCAAACCTGATTGCCATTACTTTTAACATTTTCTGGAACTTTCATATAAATTTCCTCTTTTAATACGCCATTTAAAAATGCCGTTTTCACATCCATGTGATGAACTAATAACTCATTTTGGTTCGCAAATGCAACTATAAATCTAAAACTCGAAATTCTCGCAACTGGTGTAAATGTCTCATCGTAATCTACTCAATACTTTTGACTAAAACCGCGAGCCACTAAACGAGCTTTGTATTTCTGTGGATTCCCAAATTCATCGTTTTTGATCGTAAATACCCATTTACAGTCTACAATGTTTCTTTCTTTTGGCTTCGTTACTAATGTCCAAGTTTTATTTATAATGAGTGAATTTATTTCATCCTGAATGGCTGTTTCCCATTGAACTCTATCGTCCCTTGTTTTTATTTCCTCGAACGAGGAGGGTATTTTATAAAATACTGACTGAGCGCACAAGAGATAATCATTGTATACAGTACTTTCATCGTAAGAAATATGAGGGCGTAGTTTAATCCTGTCACTGCTTCTAGTCTCGACTTTATTTTCCGGTAATACTTGATTTTCTATTTCGGTTTCAATTAAAGATTTACTAGTTTCGCGATTTTGAATTACTTTTTCATCCATCGGCTCCAGTGTATCTGATTTACCACTTTTATCAGATTTACTTGTCTCAAACCCATCTGATTTCTCAACATCAGATTTACTACTTTGCATTTCTACTGATTTTGACAATACGTCAGATGCATCAGTTCCACGACAAACCTTTTGATTTACATCTTTCATCACTGGCCGAGATTTCAAGTAATTTACCTCATCTACAATAACATCCCTCACTAGCACAAATTTATTATTTTCTACATCCCAAACTTTATACCCATTAGGTTTAAAATCATCTAATATTCCTTTCCAGGATTTTTCTTCGAATTTTCTTTTCCTGGTTTTATTATGAATGTAAACTGTCGAACCGAAAACCTTTAAATATTTTAGTTGTGGCTTTTTACTATGCCACAATTCAAATGGGGTTTTATCTACTTTTAGAGCTTTTGTGGGAGTTAAGTTAATTAAATAGGTAGCAGTGAGAACCGCTTCTCCCCAAAACTCTTTTTCTAAACCTGCACCGTTTATCATTGCACGTGCCCTTTCATTTATCGTTCGGTTCATTCTTTCCGCCACACCATTTAACTGAGGAGTTCGCGGAACAGTTAAATGATAAGTAATTCCCTTTTGTATGCAATAGTTTTTCATTTCATGCGATAAATATTCTCTACCGTTATCGCAATACAAATTCACAATTTTCAAATTAAAATGAGCCTCGCTCTTTGCCACAAAATCTTTGAAAACTGAGAAAACTTCGGACTTATTAGAAATTAAATACGTTACAACGTAGTGAGTGAATTCATCGATCATGGATACGTAATAGTTCTTGCCGTTAATTGTAGAAGGAGTGATAGGACCACACACGTCTGTATGAACTATAAACAATGGTCTTTTTATATGACTTTTATCTTTTACTTTCTCGAATGGTAACCGAGCTTGTTTACCATTAATACACGCTTCACATAATTCATCAGTTGGAGTCACTTTTTTGAGATGACCTGAATCTACGACCATTTGCTTATTTTTCAATTCTAAGAATTTTGCTTTACCCATGTGGCCTAAACGCTGGTGCCACAAATCATAATTATTTCCCATTGCATTATATATTTGAGAATTATTATTAAAATTTTCCCTTTTCGTAACTTTAAAATTAATAGCTACTAAATTATTTGAGGGCTCACCATACATTACCATAACACCTTTTTTGTTAATGCTTACTCCACCTTTCTCATCAAAGATGATACTCATCCCATTCTGTTGCATTTTCCTAACTGACAGCAAATTGTATGGAACTTCCGGGCTGTAGAAGACGTCTTCAAGAGTACATTTAAATCCCATATTGCTCGCCACATAGATTTTTACTTTCTTTGTTGCTGTAATAAATTGTTCATTTTTAGCAATGGAGATTTTCTTCGGTGGATGCAATTCAATCGCACTGGAGAACACGTTGTCTTTATTTATGAGGTGATCTGATGCTCCAGAGTCCAATAGGAAAATCAACTTGTCACTTCCGGTAGCTTGATACTTTCCAGTCATAAAAGCAAAGCCCGATATATTATTGTCACCTGACGCCATCTGCGTCGTGTGGACCTCTTGAACTGTTCTGTTTCGTTCCGCTTTGTACTGTTGATTTTTCTTATAGTAGTAACAGTCTTTAATTTTATGACCCTTTCGTCCACAATGATGGCATTTTCCATAAGACGAATTTTTATTTGTTTTGAATCCTGACGAGAATCGTGAGCCTCTTCCTCTCCTATTTTGGCCTCTGTAATTGCTCCTGTTGTTCTTTAAATTATTATGATTATTTCCCTTCGGAGTTTCAACATTTGCTTGCAGCACTTTAGCACTCGTGTTTTCACTCTCATTTTTCAGTTTTGTCTCGTGGTCAAGAAGTCTCGTTTTCACAAAGTCTAATGTAATTTGGTCTTCAGTCAGTGTTTCAATTACAGTTGATACTGTCTCAAATGTTGCGGGAAGACTCGTTAACAAATATGACACCTTTTGATTTTCATTCACAGATACGCCTGCTGCTGCTAGCTCTGTTATTAAATCATCAAAAATTTCGAAATGGTCTTTCAATGATGTGTCACCCTTCATTTTCAATCTGCACAACCGGTTACGAAAAGACACTTCAGTAGCAGCACTTTTTCTTTCGTAAATAGCATCTAAACTTTTCAGAATAGATTTTGCAGTACATCCTGGTGTATCATATTTGAGATATGCGTCTGATAAATATTCAACGATAACACATTTGGCAACTTTTTCATTTTTCTTCCACCTTTGATTCTCAGGATCAGGACATTCTCCGTCTATTACTTCAAGAACATCAAGTTCATCCAGCAAATTCCGAATCCTATGTTTCCATGCAATATATTTACTACCATTGAATGGCTGTATATTTCTCTTGTCCTGTGATCTATTCATTGTCACTTGCACTAAGAACTTAACACTGAAACAAGTAAAATTTTTCACAGTTCAAATAAACGAAATAATTTTTTTTTTAATTAACAGTTAATGGACAATGTAAACTGGGCCCATAACCTATTAGAAATGGGTAAATAAATAAAGTAAAACGCAGTGAATTTAACTTCTTTCAAAAACTACGTTCTTTATTGATATCGCACGAGGAAGAAACGTCTGTATTCGATAAAGAGTTTCTCAAGACTAAAAAAACTAAACTCTTAGGACTGAAAGAATCATAAAGTCCCAATGAACGTCGTCACTAAAGGATAGTATTTCTCCCTATGAAATCATTGCTTATGTTTATAATAACTCTCTGGCTCTCACTATGTCGATTCAGTTTTGATTGAAACCATAAGAGAGTATTTAAAGTTAACTTACGTGATAGAAACCATACAATTCAACAACTTTATTCATATCGTGCGTTGTTTGGTTTACAATTTTAATTTTCGTTTTCTTTTAATTTCGAAAATGCTATAACCGTATATGGGATATGTAAATATTGAAAACAAATTGTCTCAACAATTTTCAAAATGGTCCAAATTTTTGAATTTTTATCCAAAATAGCTGGCTAACGAACTCGTCCTTTCTTTTCACACCATTAAAGAGTATGTCAAACCACTATCCAATCCGAGTAGTCTTTCAAAAATTATCCAGTATAAAGATGACAACCACAACGACAATGACAGACACTATCGTAAAACCGGTTTTTTTATGCATGGGGTCTCGAGATTCAAAGAAATCCGAAATCTAATTTTGATTTGTGACTTTTATTTATGCTCTGATTTTGGCGCATAAAATTATTCATAAGAAAGCAGACTTTACTCCAAGCTTAAATTAATTTTTTTCTAATCAAAACAAAACTTGTTTCTGAGTGTTTATCCGGCTTCTTAAGTTTCAAGGTGAAACACGTGTGAGAAATTGATGATTGAATAAATAACGTGATGCTGACTCAAATTTGTCATCTCACTAAGCCCCGCCAATAAGATCCATCTAGATTACGATCTATGCTCGGAAAGAGGAAAATACAAATATCCCAAAATAGTATATATACACGAAACATCCGAATATTCATTAGTCAAGATGTTTTCAAGATTCTTCGAGAATCATTTGTTCTCACATTCGAAAAAAATCAGAATCTTTTCTGTATTATCCACCGCCCTGGTTGTTCTTATTTCGATTGGTGAGTGAAGAAAAAAGTAATACAAGCATTATCTTTAAAATTATTTTGGGTGTACCAAGAAGAACAAATTTACCCGAGTTCAAACTTGATTCATGAATTCGATGAAAAAAGCCCATTGGTAATTACTTCATTCACTCAACCCCCCCCCCCACCTCCATGGTCCTGGCCATCTCCCCTGGTTATTTTGACCCTCAGAGTCATTTTGACTCCGGTAGGGAAACTACTGGTTAAGTAACAAAAACAAACTTATAAAATATTTTTAATCAAAAATACATTTTTCAACCATTAATTACCACAAAAATGTTTTTTCTGGCTTGAAAACAATGTAGCCTTGATTGTGTTTCAAAACTTTCGTAATTTTTAATTCGAAAGATTAAATCCTGGCAATTTAAAATTAAAAACTAAATTCAATGTTTTATTTTGAAGTATTTAAAGTCTTGACATCATAATTGCGCTTGTAGTAATTTATTTTAAAAAAGTTGTACGTCCATATGCAAACGGAGAAAAATGAGTCTAGTAAAGATAAGAATTGTTAGATAAAATAGGTACAGCATTGCTTTTCTGCAAAGCTTACTGAGTTTTTTTCAAGTTTTACAGAATTTTCAGTAATTTCAAAACTAATCTTTTTCTAATTTTCTCTGTCCCTAAACCTGAAAAATAGATAGTGTTAAATTTTAGGTTCTGAGAAAAAATATGTTTCGATTACATCTTTGTTCATTGAATAAAAACCTTGGGCAGAAATATATTTTTATGGATCCAACGTTATCTCCACCAAGGCTTGAATTTTTATTTGATGTTATATACATTTCAAGTTAAGTAAACTAATGTACAGAAATGCTATATAATTGATAATAATAATTTTTTACATTCCCATCCTGATGAGAAGGTTTGAGAAGTTTGTGAAGATTTAAAAAAAAAAAAATTCTAATTTGTGATGTTTTCACATTTTGAGCCGAGCCGATTTTTCGTTTATTACAAAATTTATTTTTTTTACTGAAAATGTAACTATTTCACTTTTAGCTGAATATTTCTTTTATTGAAAATTCAACTACTGGGGTGAAAGTTGAACCACTTTGTTAACATTTTTTAAGGTTCATCTCTTTAGTTGACAAATTAACTGTTTTGTTGAAAATTGAACTATTTTGTTGAAGATTGCATTATTGTGTTGAAAATTCGTTTTCTTAAAATTTAAATAAATTTTTTACTTGTATATATTGTTGATATTTTTTATTTACAAATTCGTCTTTATTGATAGATAACTAACCGAATCCATTTCAAATCAGACAGGGTTGTACAATTGAAGTCGCAGAATCTCTGAGGGACGAAATATGTTGTTTTTTTGGAGGAAATTAGATGATACGTATTTTTCCGATTTGCAAAACAAACAAAAAATTTCTAAAAACTTATGCGTATTTGAATTTTGTGCTTTGTTTAAAAAAAAAAAATTTTTTTCTTTAAATCTCTATAAATTTTCACTTAATTGATATATTTATTATTTTATTTCTTATCTTGTAATTTTGATGCTTGTTAAGTAACTTTTGTGGCCAGGAGAATTTTTTTCCACAATCGAGTTTTCTACTTTTTTTTGGAAATAAGGACAGATACGAAAAAATGTTAAGATAAAAGTTTGCAAGTCAAAAAAAGATCTATGAAAAACGTCTCTTCTTCTTTTGCGTTATCTTCTATCATTCAGGAAAAAAATCAAAAATTACATTTTTAGGGAAAAAAAATTCTCCCGCCTCAAAAATGGCTTAGCCCGTATGATGCTGATAAGATGCCTTTCTTCTATTAAAGGAAATTGTCAAAAAAATATGCGAAAAAATAAAAAGGTGGGGGTTTCCAGAAAATCTTTTTTATTTCTTTCTTCAAGTTTTGAAAACATGAAAAAAAATATTTTCTGGAAAACCCCACCTTTCTTATTCTTCCAAATATTTTTGAAAAGTTTCTGCTGATAGAAGAAAGGCATCTTCTCAGCATCATGCGGGCTAATCTATTTTTGAGGCGGGGAGCATTTTTTCCCCTAAAAATGTAATTTTTGTATTTTTTTTTCGTGAATGATAGAAGATAACGCATAAGAACAGGAGACATTTTTTATAGAACTTTTTTAAACGTGCAAACTTTTATCTCAACATATCTTTCATATCTGTTCTTGTTTCCAAGAAAAAGTAGAAATTTCGATTATGAGAAAAAATAATTCATTGTGCCACAAAATTTATTTGGCAAGCATCAAACTTTTGCGAAAATCGACTTTTAATTTTTTTAGAAAAATTCAAATACGCATAACTTCCTCTAATTTTTTTGTTGCAATTCGAAAAAATATGTATTGCCTTTTTTCCTGGAATAAACAAGATATTTCATCCCCGAGAGATTCAGAGATTTCAAGTGTAGAACCCTGTCTGATTTGAAATGGATTCGGTCCTAATCATTTTTGTTCGGTTGAAAATTCGTCTTCCTTGGTAGGAAATTAATCTCGTAGGGTGAAAACTTTTTTTGTTGTAATGTCTTATTTAATTTATCGGACTTTCATGTTGGTGGGGGTAGTGAGAACGTGTACGCTGACACGTGGTGAAATGTTTTACAGAATTTGTGTTGAAGGTGTGGGGTGAATTTGGGAGTGAAAAGCTTAATTTTTAGCGTATTGATGAGGTGTGGTTTATAGAAATAGAGAAAGCGAGGTTAGGTTGGCAAGGGGTCGAGTGAGCTTTTGTGGTTAGGAGTTTGGGGCTTCGAAGGGGGTAAGGCAGGTTTGTGTAGTGTTGGGGGATGTTAAAGAAGAGAAAGGGGTGTCTACAGGGGGTGTGAGGGGTGGAATAAAGAGGGATAAAGCGAACATTTGGAGCGGGAAGCGGCAAAAGTCTTGAGCAACATCTGTCGGTGGCAGAAGGTGCTGCATGGAGAGGTCCCAGTTACCGATGGAAGAGCAGGGCGTAGGGGAGCGGGAGGTAGTCAGCGAGAGCGCTGGCAGTGCTGGTAGTGAAGTAGCTGGGGAGGAAATTTTTCACACGCCACGATGGCTAACAGTGCGTGGCGGAACTGCGGGAACGAAGGGAGCGAGAAGGCGAGGCAGAGAGCGTCTAGCATGAGGGAGGGGGAGGATCTATTGAAGAGAAAGAGAGACATCTAAGAGAGTCCGGAGAAAGGCGCGGTAGAGAGTCCGGACCAGAAAAGTTCGAGAACACGTAGGTCACCTCCCCAAAAAATGAAGCGGCAGTTGGAGAAAGAGGCATTAGGGATGCTGTTAGGCGTGGTCAGGGAACTGAGGGAAGATGGAAGGGGGACTAAGGATCAGATGGAAGGTATGAGGAAGGACCTGAGGATTAGATATGAGAAATGGGAAAAGGACGTGATAGAGCTGAGGGAGAGAGTTGAAGGATTAGAGAGGGTAAGGGAAGAAAGCGAAGTTAAAATAAAACAGATGGACGAGGAGATTAGGGTGTGAGAGAAAAGAAGAGAAAAGAAGTCTTGAGAAGGTGGAGGGCAGGGGGGAAATGGAAGTAGGTGACAGGGGGGAGGGCGAGAAGGAAGGTATTTGGGGGAGGGTAGAAAATATGATAGAAGAGAAAGTGGGAGAGC
Source organism: Andricus curvator (assembly GCA_932195095.1). Classification (NCBI taxonomy): domain Eukaryota; kingdom Metazoa; phylum Arthropoda; class Insecta; order Hymenoptera; family Cynipidae; genus Andricus; species Andricus curvator. The sequence continues at coordinate 6,931 of CAKNYM010013694.1, read as the reverse complement.
GTAGGAATGAAAAGAAGGAGAGGGCGGATAGTGAAAGTATGAGGGCAATGAAATTGAGAATGGAGAGAAGAGAAAAGGCAGGCAGGAGAAATCATATTATGATGAGAGGGTTGAAGCGAAAGAACGGGAAGGAAAGGGAGGGTGTGGAGGCGCTTCTACAGGGCATAGGGTTGGTTCAAGGCAAGTTAGAAAAAGCTAAGCTGGAGGGTAGTAAGGAGAAGGAAGTGGTGGTTGTGGAACCGGATGGCTGGGAAGAACAGTTGAGAGTTATAAAAAATAAACATAGGATAAAGGATAAGGGGTTTTCATCGATCATATTTTGACGAGGAAGGAAAGGTATGTGAAAAGAATGCTAAACGACAGGGCTGAGAGGAGTGAAGGGAGAGCGGCGAAGGTATCGTATCGTGAAATAAAAATAGATGAGAAAATATGGGTGTGGGACGAGGAGAAAGGGTTATTGGAGGAAGTGCAGGGGAATTTGTTTCGTAGAAAGTAGGGGGGTGAGGTAAAGCAGGGTGGAGGACTAGTGAAGGTGATGTATTGGAACGTAGCAGGTATAAAGAAGAAAGATAAGGATTTCTAGAGGTATATCCAGGAATTTGATGTCGTGGGACTGGTAGAGACTTTGACAAAGATAAAAGAATGGGATAGAATAGAACCAAAGCTGCTAAGGGGGTATAGGTGGAGGCAACAGGAGGCGGTCATAGTGAGAAAGAAAGGAAGGGCTAGTGGGGGAATTATAATGGGGGTGAGGGATGGATTGAAGCAAGAAGTTCATGGAGAGGGAGAGGGGGAGGACCTGCAAATGGGGGCAGTGAAGATGGGAGGGACTAAGCTGTAAGTTTATGACAGTGTACAATAAAAATGGGATGGAAAGGATTAAGGAAAGAGTGGAAAAATTGCTAGGCAAAAGAGAGGCGGGTATGGTGGCACTGGTAGCGGACTCTAATGCGAGGATGGGGAGGGAAGGGGGCCTGTGCAGGGAAGAAGAGAGTTTCGAAAGAAAATTGAAGGATAAGATAATAAATAAGGAGGGGGAGATCTCAGGGACTGGATGGAGGATGGAGACTGGGCGGTGGCTAATGATATGGTAACAGGGGATGAGGAGGGAGAATACACATATGTAAGCAAGGTAGGGATATCGGTAATAGACTATGAAGTCATGAATATGAAAGGGTGGGAGGAGACGGAGAGATTCGCAGTAGAAGAAAGGGTAAAATCAGACCATCAGCCATAAGGGTTTTGGAGAAGGGGGGAGAGTGGCGGAAGGCAAGATGGGGAAGAAGTGTCGATGGGGGAGAGGGTGAGATGGAGCAAGGAGGCGATAGAGCAGTATCAGCAGCAGTGAGGGAAGGTACACTTTGAAGGGGAGTCGGATAGGGAATGTGAAAAAATGAAAAGGAAGGTGAAGAAGAAGAACAAGGAGTAGAAAGAGGGAACTGCAAAAAGGGGGGAGTATGTAGAAATGAGGAAGGGGTTTAGATTGGTGTGTAAAAAGAAAGAACAGGAAAAGGGGAAAGATCTTGAAAAGGAGTTGGAAAGTGTTAAGACAGAGGGGGGCGTGTGGAAGTTAATAAATAGGTTTAGGAAGCTTAGTGTGGGGATAAGCGAGAAGATGTTAGGAGTGGAGGGAGTTTAAAAAAAAACGTTTCAGGGCTCAGATGCACGGAAGCGAGATGCTGGCAGTATAAGGACGAGGATTTACAGGGGGAGGATTTGAATGAGGAGGAGGTAGAGAAACAGAAAAGAAAGTTAAGAAGGTCAAAGGCAGCAGGGCTGGATGGAGTAGAGAATGAAGCGTGGCTGTTAAGAACATGAGAGGTCAGGGAGAGGCTGATGGAGGTAGTGAAGAAAATATAGAGGGGGAAGGATTCGCAGGAGGGCGAAGAGAGGAGTTAATAGTGCCACTGCATGAAAAAGGAGATAGGGATAGGCAGGAAAATTATAGAGGGATTACGCTTATGAATACGGCGTACACAGTATACGCGATGGTGTTGGTGGAGAGGCTGCGGAAGATGTCGAGGGGGAAGGAATATAGCCGCAGAGACGCAGGCGGGATTTAGGGCGGGTAGGAGCACTATTGACAATCTCTACGTTCTGCAGCACGTGGTGGATAGAGAGTGAATGAAGAATGGGGCGAAAGTGTAAACGTTTCTTGTGGATCTCAAAGGCGCGTTTTTTTCGGTGAATAGGGGTGGGTTGTGGGAGGCGATAGAGGAAAGGGTAGTGGAGAGAGGCCTGATCGAGAGGATGAGGGAGATATATGAAGAGACGAAAGATAAGGTGAGAGGGGGGAGGGGATTTCGGAGGATTTCTGGATGAATAGGGGTTTGAGGCCTCGGTGTCTGCTTAGCCCAACTTTTTCTGCGATTTTAAGCGCGGATATGGAAAGTAAGCTAGAGGTTGGAGTGGTAGGAGAAGTTAGGATAGGAGGGGTTAGAATTTGGTCACTCGCGCATGCAGATGACATAGGGTTGCTGACAAAAAGCGAGGAGGCCTTAAAGGAAATGATGAAGAGGTTGAGAAAATACCTGGATAAGAATAGGGTAGCGCTCAATGCGGAAAAGTCCAAGGTTATGGTGTTCAGGAAAGGAGGTGGAAGGGTTAAGGGGGGGGGGATGGAAGTGGAAGGGAAAGACGGTGCAGGAGGTGAAAGAGTTTGTGTACCTGGGCTTCTTGTTTCGGAGAAATGGGGGTGTGGATAGTCACATAAAAGAGAGATTAAGGAGAGCAAATGTGGTGATGAGGCAGGCATGGGTGTTGGGAAAGAAGTTATTTGGAGATGATTTTGGAAGGAGAATGGAATTTTTTGACTCGCTAGTGATGAGTGTGCTATTTTATGGAGTAGAGATATGGGGGTGGAAGGAAAGTGAGGAGGTGAATAGGACCCAGGAGATGTATGTGAAGTGGACACTGGCGTTAGCAAGGAATACGCCTAATTATATTGTTAGGAGGAAGGCGGGGAGCACAATTTTAGGTATTCTAACAGGGAGTCGGGCGTGCAAACGTGAGAACAAATTTTTGGAAGAGGGGGGAAGTAAGCTGGTTAGGGAATGATGTTGGGAAAAGGAGCACAGGGGATGGGAGGGAAAGATGGAGGTTGAAAGAGAAAGGTATTTCAGAAGGAATGGGCTGCAGAGGGATGAAGTGAGAAGGATGCATGGGGAGGGGAGAAAGTTGTATGAGATGGTGAAGAAGAACGGCATAGATAGAGAGAAGGCAAAAGGGGAGGAGAGAATAAGAGGGTCAAGGTTCAATGTGAATTAAGGGTGGCTTGACATAAATCAAAAATTTTTGTTTGATCGAAAGAAACATTTTTCTGAATGCTGTTTTGAAATACTTTAGAAATTCAATTATTTGAGGGTGGCCTCTAAGAACAAGAACAAATCGAATTACATCGAATTATATCGAGATATGTCAAGAGGTAGATTTGAAGATTTAGATCATTACAAACCTTTCTCTATGAGGAAGCAATGAGGGAGATGAGACAACAACAACAAAAATCTTTTTTTTTTGGGAACCACTCATCCCCAGCGAAATCAGCATGCTACATCTCGCGGCCTCTCCTTGTCAGTGCCAGTATTCAGAATCAATAATTGATCCATTGCTATTTTTTCTTACAGAATTAAGCTCGCAAAGCGGGGAAAATAGTAAACGTCGCTGCTTTGGCCCGAGTTCATCCAAAGTAACCTCATCTCCGTCCAATCCCAGCTCATCATCATCCGCACAGACCTCATGTCTGTCCATACTTGTATCTTCGAGCGAAACTTTGCATGGTAAGTTATTATTTTTCAGTCACTCGTTATATAGGTCTACAAATTAATTCCCGACCCCCACCTTCTACTGATCATAAATGCAATTTGAATTTTAATAATTCTCCCACGACACGTGCATTCTTTAGCGCCACGTTTCCGGTTTAAATTAAGCTATCAAACTGCATCCTACTACGTACACAACCGCAAAATATCAGTGGAGACGCTATGTTGCTCGAAAAAGAACATTTGAGGCACTGCCTCCTTTTTGCATTCCAATTTGGAAAAAACGCAGCTGAAGTAAAAGAAATGATTTGTCTCGCTCCTGGTAAAAACGCCGTATCGTACAGCACATGCAAAAAGTGGTTCTAGCGATTTCGAGAAGGAAATTTTAACCTTGAAGATCATTAGCGCCCTGGACAACCAAAAAAAAATGTTCGATCTGCAATTCGACAACTGCCAGAAAAATGGCAAAAATGTGTCGAAAGTGAAGAAGATTACTTTGTTGTTTGAGTTTGTTAATATTTTTTTGAATATTTAAATTTAGCTTCCCCCTCCCCTTTATTTTTTAAGTTTAATTGAATAATGAAAAAAATAATTCAAAAATTTATTCAAAAATTAGATTCAAGAATACTCCCAGCCTTAGTGTTTTTCACTATCATATAAGCACAGAAAAACGCTGGTGTTAAATTTGTTGCAGCTCAAATGTCAATGGTCTCGAAATGATAATTTTCAGTCTCATATTTACACCCATAAACATAGTTGCACATCCGGGGAAAATTCATTATTTTGAGACTAAATTTGGCTCATTTTGAGAGTTGTGGAGTATTGAACCAAGCTGTCGTCCACCTGAATACTTGTCAAAACAATTATTCGCTCTGTGCTATTGTACTAAATAAATAGTAATAAGCAAATTAGTTACAGTAATATTTATCTAATTTTTAATTCCCTTTTATTTGATAGCGCATATTAGTGACTTAAAATAAAATCAGTATTCCGTAATGCATCTTGCGAATATTAGGTTAGTCATGACCGTCCTGATATTTAAACTGAAGCCGGGATGTAACAAGCAAGTCATGACCGTCTACATGTACAATGAAGCCTGATAGATCTTTGCTGAGAGTTAGAAGAAATTCCCTACATTTCCTATGAAGGTAGAGATTCTCAAGGTGCTTTTACACCTCTGCATGAATGCTCGTGCGTACGCATGCATTTGCAAGCGGTCATTCCAACCTTGGATCAATCTAGTAATATTGTAGTAATTCTATAGTAATATTTTACATTAGAAAAAAATAACTGAAAGATAACTGACATATCAGTAGATTTATCGGAGGTTGGAATGACCGCTTGCAAATGCATGCGTGCGCGCGAGCATGCCTGCAGAGGTGTAAAATCACCTTCAGGGAGAGTTGGGACACGCGGGAATCGTTTCTGATTGGTAGGGTAAACCGGAATACGGACGTCCTTCTTAGCGTGGGCTTTTAAATTTAAATTTATTTTCTTTTTTCCTTTAAAACAAATATATAATAATAAATTATTGCATAACTGTTTTAAAGTATTGAAAATTCAACTTTCTGTATTCTCCAAAATTTTTGTTCAAATAAAAAGAATGTCACTGTGATTGAGAAATTTTTAGATGCTAAGGATGTTGGATTCAAATGCTAAAATTCAATTTGCACATTTAACTCGATAAATATTAGAACTAAATATCTTCGAGCCTTATGGTTAGTTAATTGTAATGAAGACGGGGGGCGTGAGCCCACCCCCCTGGCGCTCAATCTATAATGCCCATTGTGCGACACCCGTGTTTATTCTCAAAGCAGTACTCCGAATCCGCCCAAACTTCGCCAAGTGTTTTTGGATCTCGGGTATCTTTCATCTTTGTGGGTTTTGTTGTTAACAGCGTTCTAAAAATATACCCCTCAGGTACCAGGCGTACCCTAGTAGGACGCCGATAGACAATACAGCCAGCCTAGGATGGACGGGGTGATCCCTCTGAGGTCATGTTAGTATGTGTGTGTGTGTTCGTTACTTGAAGACGGCCAGCGCCCATTGAACGTGAGTTCCCCGTAGGTGCCTCAAGCGCAAGAATATCGCTGACTCATTTTCGAACCTCGTGAAAAGAAAGACCAACTTTCTCAGTACAGGCAGGTATAGTCCTGTCTTAAAGTGGTCTTAAACTGATCTTTTCTGGTCCGCAAAAGACCACAGTCCTTTTGCCCTGGCCGGCAGTTTGAACCCCCAATATCCCATCATTATTAGGGTCATCATGAGTCAGGACCATAAAACATCCATAAATATAACGGAAACTGGTTGAAGCCTCTAGATCTCATAAATGCTTATAAATCAGCCCAGGTTCTTTAGGACTTTTAGGTATAGCTAATCTGTTGATACATACAGCTATCCTTATTTCGGAGAGAAAGAGAGTGGTGTCTATTTCAATGCCCTAAAAATGATGCAGGTATAGGCTGAAGGGTACAGACCAGAAAAAGACCAAACGTTGTTCGAAACTGGTCTTAAAGTGATCTTAAGTTGGTATTTCTTTTCACGAGGGGAGTCTTCTCAAAATCGACTTCGACACCCAAGGTTGGGCTCTCGAAAGGCCCATTTATCATTGGTACGTTACCAGCTTCTTCTGAGGGGACCAACAGTTTGAGGTGGGTTCCGAACCACCGAAACCCCCGGCAGAAGTACATAGAAAAATTTCTATTGGTACCGGCTCAGGGATCGAACCCCAGACCTCCTGCATTGTCAAGGATATGTTCAAATTTTGTCACGACTTCCGTATTCCGGTTGGCCATAGTCGAGTGGTGGGTGTTCACGTGTCCCAACCATATACGCAATACTCCTATATTGCGCACTGTGTGAGAACGAAGTCCCATGGAGGTAGATTAGTAGAATAGTGGAACAGTTTTAACCCAAAAGGTGACTGCTAGAGCTTGTGCAGGCACGTCATTAATCAAAACTGTTCCACTATTCTACTAATCTACCTCCATGGGACTGCGTGCTGAGGGTCCTTTTCGAAAAAATAGCGTGCAGACATATATTTCTGTCTCACTCAGCAATAATGAACTTGCTCAGCAATGCGCGTGCGCCGCCAAACATTTAGGAGTTGGTAGAGGGGAAATTCCTTCCCTAGGGATCGCGGGACCTTGTAGCTGGTGGGAGGGCTTACGGGT
>CAKNYM010013693.1:0-11045 GCA_932195095.1 Andricus curvator | reverse complement strand
CGTGGAAGTCGAGCGGAGAAAAACAAATATTGCGTAAATACGGAACAAATATTCGTTAATCACTGCGTAATGTTTGAAGAAGCCTATCCGCCTTTGCTTCTAATTTAGAGCATGTAACATTTTTGCTCAATTTTTAAAATTATTACGTATTATTATATTATATATTATAATATTATATATAAATATTATTATAATGCATTATATATAGATATATAGATATATATGTATGTATTATTATATCACATTATATATAGTATATTATTATATTACATATAACTGTTTTAAACAAATTCTATTATTTCGCATTTATAATCACAGAAAATTCGAGATAATTGCAAAACCCATGACAAAAAACTTTTGTCATTTGCCCAACGCTGGCTTAACTTCAGTGATCTGACGAGAACTGGTTTTTTCAGCGTGGTATGGCTGTTTGGCTGTTTTTTTGGCTGTTTCGTGAAACTGTATGATTTGTAAAATCGGTTGAAAAATATGTACAGCAGTTACAGAAAGTTTTTTTGTTCTTAAGGAGGAACTTTTACTAAATTTGATGGTTCATAGAAAATTTAACTATATTTATTATTTTTCTTGAAGTTGACGACATTAGCACTAAAATAGGAAAAGCATTAAAAATGTGCGTTAAAAATACGCGTTATTTGCTGATTCCCACTCAGAAAAATATTTGTCTTGAATTAAAGAAAACGTCTCTTTAACATAGTTTTTTCCATTCTATAAAAAATAAATGCAAATTGAAGAAAAACATTTTAAATTAAAGAAAAATTGTCACTGAAATAAGAAAAAAATTTTGAACAAAAAACATTTCTTTGAATTAAAAGAAATTTCTTAGAATCAAATAAACTTTTCTTTGAATAAATATTTTTCTCTGATCAAACGAAATTTGCTTTGAATCAAAGAATCTCTTTTCTGATTGCATTCAGTATTCGTATTAAAATTTCTGGATGCTCTATTCGCTTTAACATTTCTTAAGCCAGATTTTTATACAAAATTAGTTTTTTTAACCGTAACTTAGTGTATGAATAACAAAATAGTAATATTTCAGCATGGAAAAATGAAAAAAAACACAAGTGTATTTTATGAACGTCCAGCTGTGAAAATATATTGACCAATTCTTCAGTGATTGCTGTTACTAATCAATTAACGAACTTTTCTTGTCGATTGTTCATTTCAATATATACAACGGTCTGAAAGAATTAAAATATATTATAAAATGAAAATAAAATGTATAACACCGAGCTTTTACTTTATTTTAGCAGAAGTAAAGTAAGTGTGTAAATCATTCTTGTTTTACATTTTCAAGAAATAATTTGTGTAAAAATATATGTTCGTCGAGGTGACATACCTTATTTATAGGTTTCACGATATTATAGTCTTTTTATAGTTTCATCAGAGTTGAAAATGTTACGCAACCTTGTACTGTCATTAAACTCTTATATTGGTCAGATTTAAATACTGTAATGAAATAATGAAATAATAATAAAAAAATGTAATAATTTTAAATTTTCCACCATCGAATTAGTAGCTATTTCTGTTACTTGAAGTGGTAATTTTCACTTATTTTTAGTTATTTACCTTTACTCAAATGAAGTTCGTAAATTTTCTCTAGTAATTAGTAAACTTTCACCAGCACAACGGTTTTCTAATTGCTTTAAAAACATCAAATAATATGAAAATAGTCGAAAATTAACAAAATAGCGTCCGTTTTCTTGAAAATGATTTTTTTTAATATGCTCGAAACGAAAAAAGGCTGAAAGTAAAATTACTATATGCGCATACTTCTATAAAAACTTCTTATCTATTCTTCAATATTTTTAAATAACTTTGCTCGCTTCATATTCGAATAATCTTACAAATCCTTACAGAGGGGGATGTTTAAAGAATTTATTACGTAAGTTTCCTCTATCTAATTATTTTTTCTCAAATATGCTACTCGAACCCTGCTTTGACTGTTGAAATTACTTTTTATTTTCAAACGTCTAACCTTCTTGAAATCTATGAGATCCCTTCAAAATTCATTAAAATCTTTGAAATCCATGGGAATCTTTCCGAAGTTTCTAAAATCCTTTGAAATTTTGTGAAATCTTTTAAAATCTGTTAAAATTATCGAAAGCCCTTTAAATCTATTAAGATTCGTTAAAATCCCTTAAAGTCCTCTGAAATTTTTCGAATTTTTATAAAATCCCTTCAAATCTTCGAAATCCCACCATAAAAATTCGTGAAAGTACTTTGATATCTGTTGAACTCAAATTCAGTGACTTTACATAAAAACGCTGGTATTGAATTTATTGTAGCTCAAATGTCACATACCAAGATGGTGTACCCTGTAACTGATCGCAGAGATAATCAGAAATAATATTGGTCAAACTGTTCTGGTCTTCGTTTGGTAGCGTTTGGTAGTCGACTTTCAACGTTAGAGAGTTGATAGTCTTTGAAATAAACGAAAAACAAATCCTCAGGGTCAAACTCAAATTAATAACAATATCCAAAAAATGAAAATGCAGTCTGAAGCTGAATCGTTTGGTAGGCCCATTTCTACGTATGGTAGTTTAATGGCCTAAAAATTTTTCGATTTACAGATGTGGGGGAAATCATAAATAATTGAATTATCATCAATTTTTTTTTAATTGTTTGCTGGTTGCACTTAGACGTTTGGTAGCCGTGTCTCAACGTTATAGCCTGGATAATTGTTTAAATAATAAAAAAACAAAGTTCAACAGTGAAACCAAAAAAATTGTTTATTCAAAAAATGAAACTCTATTTAGAAGAAGAATCGTTTGGTAGTCCAATTTCTACGTTTGGTAGTTCGGTGGCCCTAAAACTTTTTGACCTACAGCAGTTTTTCTAACAGTGGTGGGGGATGACTGAAAAATAGAAAATCAACTATTTTTCTTTTTGGGATCGTTTAATGGTGCATTTTGGTATTAGATAGTTGTGACTCGACGCTAAAGAGTAGAAGATTGTTTGAAGATTTAAAAACCAAAGTTTTGCGCTATGAACAAAACCTTTCGTAATTTAAAAAAATGAAGCATGAAAAACCTGAAACTAATGAAAATTTTTAGTATTTAAGATAATGCATGCTTAGCAGGTGATGATTTATACATATAAATATTTATAAATATGTAATAAATATTTGCGAAAGATGACAAATGGCTTTCAAAGACAATAATTAAAGCAAATTATACCTTTAGGAATACTTTCGGCCCCAATATAGTTAGGATAAGGTTTTTATTCTTCATTCATGAATCGTTTTATTTGCTTCTAGAATTAAGGAAATTTCAATAAAGTGAGTGCATTAATAATAACAGGTAAAATAGGTTTATGTCAAATTGTGTGGGATTTGGTAGATTTCATGCTTAACGGCTGATTCTTATACACATACAAATGTCCATTCGTAGTTAAATTTGAAGTTATGTTTCACTTTGCCAAACACATCATGGGAAAGACATAAAGATGGATTGCATTTTGCTGTTTTGCTAGTTATTTCTAGCAGAATTAGGCAGGATGGCTGAAAACTTCATTTTAAAAATTCCCTGATTTTTCCTTTACCAATTTTTCATTTTTCCTAACCATTAATATTCAAATACCAGCATCTTAATCTTGTAATATTTTCAACACAGGATCTTTTATGAACGGAATAAAACAATATTTCATATACAAATTTAAATTTATTTATTTATTTTAAACAAAAAAAATGACTTTTCTACCATAAAAGATGACTTTTTAACAAAATGCTTGAATTTTCAAAAAATAATTAAATTTTGAAGCTAAAAAGATGAAGTCAGAACAAAAAAGTGTAAAATTGTATATTTCATCTAAAAAAGGTGAAATTTCAATAAAAAAATTAAATTTTAAAACCAAAAAGACGAATTTTAAACATATAAAGATTTTTCAGTCATGAAAGAAGAAAAGTTCATCAAAATTGTTGAACCTTCAAGCCGAAAGACGAACTTTCTGTACAAAAATTTAATTTTTAACCAGAAAATAAGAATTGTCAGCAAGAAAATTAATTTTCAACAAAATAGAAAAATTTTTAACCAAAGAGATAAACCTTCATTCAAAGACAAATTTTCAACAAAGTAGTTAAACTTTTACCCACGTAGTTAAATTTTCACTTTAAAAAAGATAAATTTTCAACAAAATAGTTTAATTGTCAACAAAAAAAATTTGAATTTTCATCCAAAATAAATTTCAGTTGATTATTCAATACCAAAATATTAATTTCAAACAAACAGGAAATATTCTACGAAATGGTTGAATTTTCAACCCAAAAGGATGTATTTTCAATAATATTGTTGAATTTTCAACCGAACAGTTGCATTTGTATCCAAGAAAGGTGAAAATTCTACTGAAATAGACTAATTTTAAAATTAAAAAGACAAGTTTTCAAAAAAATAGTGGAATTTTCATCAAAAAAATATTTCAGTTGTCTTTTTAATACAAAAATATGAATTATAACAAAAAATAAATTTTTGACGAAAATAGTAGAACTTCCAACCCAAAAAGACAAATTTTCCACAACATTGTTGAATTTTCAACCAAAAAGGATGAGTTTTTAACAAAAAATTTGAATTTTCAAACAAATAATGAAATGTATAACTAAAAAGATAATCTTAAGGAGGGTAATATCAGGGTTGCCGCAAAACTTCATTTTAGAAATTCCCTAATTTTTCCCTAATCAATTTTTCATTTTCCCTGATCTTAATTAATCTTGTAACAGTTTTAACCTAGAATCTTTTATAAACGGAATAAAACAATTTCAAATTAAAATTAAAAAAGAGAAACAATTCTTGCACTATAAAATTTTAATAGTGTGTGTATTTTAATAGTTTTCTTTTGGACAAGACGAAAATAACTCTAAATATTTTAAAATTCATGAATATCTTTTTCTTCTCATTAGAATTGACATTTTTACTTCGAAATTTTTTAAATAAGAATAATATTACATTCAAAACTGAAATTTGACAAATTTATTGTTTGAATATGTCTCAATCCAATCATTTTTTTAAGTTGGTTATTTAAACTAAGATAGTACTTGCGAACCGATGAAAATGGCAAAATCGCGAAAATAATTAAATAAATAATTAAAAAAATTTTCCCAAAACTTTAACGATTTTTAATTGTTTGATCAATGCTCACTAAAAGAGACAAAAGCGAACAGATGATAATTTAAATAAAAAGTATATATTCAGTTTTTATTCTGCTTATTTGCAGTAAAAAAAAGTACATGTAGAAATTACCTAGAATTATTTTCCCCGTGCATTACATTTTTGTTGATTGATCGCCCACCAATTTCTTCGTTTTGCGGGAAACAAAAATTCCGTAATTTTTTTTTCTCAACGTTAACTTTTGCTTTTGCAATTATCACAGGAGTTTAAATGGACAAAGTACTTGTTATAAATTTGTTGCGAATTAAAATATCTCTTAAGGAATGTAAATACCTCTTAAGGAATGTTCAAGGAATAATTTCCACTCAATGAGTTTTAATTTTGTCCTCCACACAAACCCTTTTGCTGTGCCCGCAAAATGCCCCAAAAATTGCAAAATAGTAGTTTACATCGTATATTGCAGAAGCAAAAATGTTCAATGGTTAACGTGTACTATTAAACGATCAGAGAAAGAAAAATAGGCGATTTTTTATTTTTGAATCTGCCCCACCAATTTTATAAAAACTGCTGTAGATCGCAGAGTTTTTGGGCCACTGAACTACCAAACGTAGAAATGGGACTACCCAACGAACCACTTCTGAAAATAACTCATTTTTTGGAAATTTCAAATTTTGTTGGTCGTAGCGTAAAACTTTGCTTTTTAATTATTTAAACAATTATCTACTCTCTAACGTCGACGCATGACTACCAAACATCACCATGCAACCATTAAACGATCCAAAGAAGAAAAATAGACGATTATTTATTTTTGAGTCTGCCCCACCACTTATAGAAAAACTGCTGTAGTTCGAAAACTTTTTGCACCACCGAACTACCAAGCGTAAAAGTGGGACTACCGAACGATTGTGTTTCTGAAAATAACTCAATTTTTTGGAATTGACAAATTTTTTTGTCTCAGTGTATATCTTCATGTTTTAATTATTTAAACAATTATCTACTCTCTAACGTCGACTCACGACTACCTAATACCAAAATGCACCAATAAACGATCCCAAAAATAAAAATAGACGATTTTTCGTTTTTGAGTCTGCCCCCACCGCTTTGAGAAAAACTGCTGTAGATTGAAACGTTTTTGGACCACCGAACTACCAAACGTAGAACTGGGGCTACCAAATGTAGAACTGGGGCTACCAAACGATTCTGCTTCTGAAAATAACTCAATTTTTTGGAATTTAAACATTTTTTGTCATAGCGTATATCTATCTTTTTTAATTATTCAAACAATTATCTACTCTCCAACGTCTACACGTGAACGCCAAACCTCACAATTCAACCATTAAAGGATGTGAAAAAGAAAATTTGACGATTTTTCATTTTTGTGTCTGTCCCCACCACTTTTAGAAAAACTGCTGTAAATCAAACAGTTTTTGGACCACTGAACTACCAAGCGTGGAAATGGGACTAACAAACGATTCTGCTTCAGACTGCACTTTCAGTTTTTGCATATTGTTATTATTTTGAGTTCGGCCTTCAGGATTTGTTTTTCGTTTATATAAAAAACTATAAACTCTCTGACGTTGAAAGTTGACTACCAAACGTTACCAAACAAAGACCAAACAGCCCCACAAAGAAAAATTGAGAAATTTTGACCTTTTGGGGCAGTGTGAAGTTAGCCCCCCGAATTTTGTTTTGTTGAAAAAATGGGGAAGGAACAACAACTGAACGATAAGATATGACTACCAAACCCTCTCTAACGATCACCAAACGTTTGCCCACATAAAATTTTCAAATTCCTTATTTAGGGGGGGCCAACTTCACACCGTTCATTAAACTCATGGGAGAAAAATTAATTATTTAATATTTTTGCAGGCACTCTAGGCTCTATCCTTAAAATATACTTTTTTATAAAACCAGTAGAAAGGAAATTTTCGGTACCGGTATTTTTTTTACCGATACCGACAATTTTTTACCGGCACTGGCTTTGTATATACACATCCTAACATTGAGCGTAAAAAGTTTGATCTTGTACCAGAGATTACTAAAAATATTTCCGGAAATTCTATTTTCTTGATCAGGCAGAGTTCTGTTTTTGATTTTAACCATTTTTTCGGTTGTATATTTTCCTTATTTTCAAACGAAAATTGCAATTATTTAGCAAGTTTGGTAACAAATATTTGCCTTGAATGAGCATCAGCTCGAATAGATATGCAATTAAGTGCCCGAAAAAGGTTATTTTAATTACATAGGTTCTGTTTTTGATTTTCAAACCTTTCTTTCTTTTGTGTATTTTCCTTATTTTCCATCGAAAATTGCAATTATTTCGCAAACTTTGTAAAAATTATTTGACTCGAATAAGCATCAGCTCGATTAGCGAAATGTGAGCCATTAAAGAGTAGCAGAAAATTAATAATTCAATGAGTTAAGATTTTTGCTAATTCAGCAGTACAAAATAACTAATTGCTTCATGCAAATGAATAAATTTACTTTAGACTGTATATAATAAATTTTTAAAAAGTTATAAAATGGAAAACGTGAAAGATAGAAAAGTTTAATAAACGACGCGATGGTACCCTGTTCTTATCTCTGATGATACGATAAGAATTTCATATTCTAAATTCGTAAATGTGACGTAGCCTGCCTTAATTTAAAAAAGCTCCGTTCTAATTATTTGCACAAAGTTAGAGAAAATAAGAATATTTTAAACTCTTAAAATTACAATGGATAAATGGATTCGAAATTAATTATACATATGCATTCATGGTCTTCATGCGCTACTTTTCAACCGAGTTCTGTATATTTTTCTTATTTTCTGTTGAAAACTGCAATCATTCAGCGAAATAAGTAACAATTATTTGCTTTGAATAAGCATTTGCTTGAATAAATATGCAATTAAGTGCCTAAAATAGGTTATTTTATTCGTATAGCTTTTATTCTTATACAAAAGATACTTTGAGATCTCTCTAAATTTTTATCTGAAATTTTCAACTTTTTATCCACTTTGTACTAAGAGTGAGGTAAAAGTTAAGACAATTTAGCGAACATAATTGTTTAAACAAATTATTATTATTATTGATAATTATCTTTTTCTATATTAATGCTAAACAGTTGCTTTTTTTTCTTAAATTCTTAACTTTTTGTCCACTTTGTGCTTAGGGTGAGGTAATAATTAATGCATGTCAAACAACATAATTATTGACACAATTGATTATTGTTTATTACTTAGCAAAATGCTGGACAGAGGGAAATTAAGAGATTACCTCATTATTACCTCATTAAGTGTAAAGTGGACAAAAAGATAAAAAATTTCAGAAAAAACTGCAACAGTCTAGCATTAATATAGGAGAAGATAGTTATAAACAATAACAAATTGTTCAAACGATTACGTTTGCTAAACTGCAATAATTATTACCTCGATCTAACTGAAAAGTGGACAAATTGTGAAATTTTTCAGAAAAAGCCGACACTTTCTAGCATTATTCAAAGACAATATTATTAAAAATAATACTAAATTGGTCAGGCATTTATGTATGTGAACTTGAATAATTATTACCTGAGTCTAATTAAAAAGTTGAAAGTAATTTAAACAAAGCGGAAAAAAGCGCGACTTTCTAGCTCTGTTCTAAGATAAAATTGCTAAAAACGATAATAAATTGTTAAAACAATTTATCTAAACTTGTGCCAGCTTTTTCTTGCGACTGGTGTAATATTTGTGCCATTATTTTTGTATTTGTTTATTTTGTGCCAGAGAGTAGGGCCTATAGATTTAAATGGAGTCAAAGTAGACTCTAATGTTTCATTCTATAGGACTTAAAAGTTTAAATCAGGGACTATAGGTTTAAATAGCGTCAAAGTAGGTTCTAATAAGGAGCTGCAGGTTTATAGTAGGGTCTAAATTTCGACTCGGGAGAACTCGGTAGAAAAGTAACGCGTGAAGACCCTGAATATATACAGGGTGTTTTTTACATTCTCATTCTAATGAGAAGGTATTGGTTTTATCACTTTTATGTAAAATTTGACATAGTCGGTTTTCATCAAATCTCCACATTTTGAGACCCCCTGAGCTAGAAAAAACGATTTTTACCAAGTCTGTCTTTCTGTCTGTCTGTAGCCACGATAACTTTCGAAAAAATGATCAGATTTGATTGAGCTTTGGCACACTTTTTTATGGCCGAAAAATAGAGAACGAGTTCGTTAACCAGCTATTTTGGATGAAAATCCAAAAAGTGAGCACATTTTGAAAATTTTTGAGACCACTTTTTTTGAAGATTTGAAAATTCTATGTACGGTTATTAGTAGTACGCAAAATGACGAACAAAATATTCTTATGACTTTTCGTTATAAAAACAAAATTACTGGAGTTATAGCATTTTCAAAATTCCAAAAAACAAACGAAAATGAACATTTTAAGCCGAAAAACGCACGATATGAAAAAAAGTCAAGAGGAGAAAAACGTTGATTCCTGAACACCCTATAATATTTTCATAACAACTTTTTGAATTTTTTGAAAAATAAAAAATTCAAATTTTGATCGCACAAAAAATTAATGAAAAATCAAAAAAGCCATTTTGCTGTCAAACTATGCAAGATACCAGAAAAGATATTCTCACCAAAATTATGCACCTAAAAAATATCTACAAATTTCTTATCATTCACTTTTTGATATGATGCGTAGTTTTTGTTTTATTCGTAAAAAACAGCATTGAAAATAGAAAAATCAAATTTTCAGACGAATATTACCAGCTACGAAAAAATGACCGAAACAAAATTTGTTCATCCAAGGAAGAGGTACAAATTTATTGTGACTCATGTTTCGATAGGATGCGTGGTTTTTGTTTTATTCGTGAAAATAACATTGACAGTAAAAAAAATCAAATTTTTGAAAAAACAATGCAAGGTACGAAAACATATAAATGAACAAAAATTGTGCATTCAAAAAAGACTTACAAACCCGTAATCAATTATTGTGGTAAGAATATATTCAAAATGAAAAAATTAACTTTTTTGATAAACGGCACAAGCTAAAATAAAATGTTAACTAGTAAAATTTTTCGCCTGAATTATATCATTACTTTTCATTTGAAATCAAATGCAAATTTAGTAATTTGTATATGAAGAACATATAACACGAAGCACAAAGTGCGCGCTCAGTGTATTTACCAAATCGCACGCCGTAAGTGCGCTCAAACTTTTTTGTTTCTATCATACGGTTCAAATGATTTTCAAATCAAATATCGAGCGCGAAGCGCGAGTGTCTGGATGAGAATGTGTTCCTTAAGGTCGATAGAACCTTGAGTAAATAAAGTTCCCTTTCAGTCTAAAATAAAAACAAATTTAACAATCACTTAATATGTAGAGGTTTTGATAATTTTATAATATTTGCAAACAAACTTTTTCTTTTCATCGAAGTCGAACACGACGTTAGAAAATCTAGAGGAGCCGAGCGTGAAGCGCGATGTAAATACGCTCAAACGCGTAGCGCGAGGTGAATACATAATCGAGCGCGAAGCCCGAGATAAATATATGATCGAGCGCAAAGCGCGAAATCCAACAGTCGCGCGCCCTAGGCGCGCTCAAACTTGCGAAATGTTTGTAATAAAAACTTTTTATATTCGAGGGGGAAAAAAGATTTGCTCAAATTTACCCCACCCCCACCCCCACAGGAGGCAGGGGTGGTGGTAACTTTGTAATTTCAAATGGCAACCCCAATTTTTTATCACAGATTCAGCTTCTCCTTTACGAAATACGTAAGTTTTATTCGGAAAATTTGTTTCGATTCGCGATAGATAGCGCTGCAATTGCGAAAAATGAAATTGTTGACACTACTTTTAGCTCTACCCAGGAATAACGACGCGGACGTAGTACTTGTCTATTCCCTTCGGGGTGCTTAATTTCGGTGAGTCCCCTTGCCTCTCACCACAGGGATGC
>CAKNYM010013691.1:0-28060 GCA_932195095.1 Andricus curvator | reverse complement strand
TCCTGCATCAATCAACCTCTACAACTTTTTTGTGCATAACTATAACATTATTGGTCCTTCGAGCCGGATTTAGGCTTTTTTGTGCACCGGAACAACGAATCTTGTGATGCAGGTGAGTCTGCAAAAAGTGTAAATGCTAGTGCAAAATTACGCGCGCTATTCTAGTGGTACCTGGTACTTATCGGGCCATTCGGCGCGTGGTGTACAGAGTACATTCAGCTGTGTATAGTGTATACGT
Source organism: Andricus curvator (assembly GCA_932195095.1). Classification (NCBI taxonomy): domain Eukaryota; kingdom Metazoa; phylum Arthropoda; class Insecta; order Hymenoptera; family Cynipidae; genus Andricus; species Andricus curvator. The sequence goes on along the minus strand of CAKNYM010013691.1, from coordinate 27,822 downwards.
CATTTCGATTGTAGCCTGGACAAAACTTTCTCGGCAGGACTCGTTATCACTAGACCACGTAAACTCATGCTGGTGCGCGACAATACCTTTGCCACGAGCCGTCAAATTTATATACATATGATTGTAAGTACGCGCAACTGTTTGATCCAATTGTTTTGATTTTTTACAATTAACTTCGTCCACACTAACTTGTTTCTTTTAACGTGGTTCAGACTTTCACCATGAACTTTTTTCAAAATAACTTTATTTCTGGAATCTGTGCTATATATTGACTTTTTTACTGAACTCTCGGATACTCAAAATCGTTAATGAATTTAACACGACAATTCTAGCCTTCGTGAACCTTTGTTACATTTATTTGTAATTTAATTATAATTTGAAATTGTTTTAAAATCACATTTTTTGTGGGTATTTTATCTGATCTAATTATTTTCAAAATGCCGACCCTATCCGAATTCGTAACAGTGCAACATGAGCGGTTTACAGGCATTTGTAATGCAGTTTTGAATTTAAAAAAGACAGGCAAAGACAATTTAACGAAAAATTTGGTTAACACGCGTATAGCTTCTCTTGACAAAAATTGGGGAAAGTTTGAGACAACTCATGAACAGCTTTTAACGGTCAAGGCGGAAAATAAAGACAATGCTTATTTCGCCGATGATATTTATACCCAGTGTGAGGACAAATACATTGCAGCGAAAGCCTACATGCTGGACATTTTGGACACATTTGTCACCACACCTACAGCTTCCTCTGAGGGAGAATCTTCAATTCATGTAAATGTCCAGCCAAGAAGGATGTATCCACAGATAGAGTTACCCAAGTTTTCAGGTGTCTACACTGAATGGCCAGCTTATAGAGATTTGTTTGAATCAATGGTCAAAAGTGATAAGGATTTTCCTACTGTTCAAAAACTTCATTATTTGAAGACTAGCTTGGTGGGTGAACCTGCCCAACTTTTGCTCAACATTCCAACTACTGGTGCTAATTTTGAAAGAGCCTGGGACATCTTGGTTGCTAGATATGACAACGAGCGAGTCATAATTAATTCTTATCTGGCCAAGTTCTTCAATATTAAACAAATCACGAAGGAAGATGCCGGAGAGCTGCGTTCATTGCTGAACGATACCTACGAGGTGATAGGGGCCTTAAAGGCGATGAAGAGACCCACTGACAGTTGGGACGATCTTCTAGTCTATTTGACCGTAAAACGACTGGATTCTCAAACTAGGAAAGCTTGGGAAGACAAGATGGGCTCCGTGACTACCTATCCGACGTTTGAGAACCTCAAAACGTTCTTGAATAGTAAGGTGTGTGCTTTGGAAGCAATTCAGGCAACTCAAGTAGCTAGACCTACAATATCTTCATCTGCTGGATTTAAAGAAAAATCAGCTGGATCTAAAAACCATAAGAGAGGCACGCATGCTCATAATGCTTCGATCAAGGAGGGTAATTGTCCTATATGTACAAACAATCACTTTATCCTCTTTTGTCCAACTTTTCGATCAAGCAATGGTGAACAACGACGAGACTTGGTACGTTTGCATCGCTTGTGCTACAATTGCTTAGGTAAGCACATGCTACGTTCGTGTACTTCTACAAAAAGATGTCAAACTTGTGCAGGTCAGCATCATACAATGTTACATGCTTCTAATATAAACCATTCTGCTCCACTTTCCACTACTGTTAATAATGCTGTGATTGATTCCTCAAAAAATACCTCTGTTGCCAATAATATTCCTAGATATTCTTCTCCCAATGATCCTAGTGCTTCCACCAGTACTCAAGGTCAACTCAATGCGTTAAATACTCGATCTAATTTATGACTGGGGGGGACTGTACTCCTGGCTACGGCTCTTATAACTGTGGAGTCTTACGATGGGAGTCAACACCTCGCTCGTGTATTACTGGATCAAGGGGCCCAAGCATCCTTTATTTCAGAATCCTTAGTTCAGAGATTGAGATTGCGACGACGTCGGGCCATTATCACGGTCAAGGGAGTAGGAGATCAGCGTGCTCCAGCCACTAGGGGCCTCACTATTGTGAAAATAAATTCTAGGTTGGATCAATCAGTGAGTTTGGTTGTACGTGCTGTCATATTGTCTAGACTCACTTCCTATATATCACCAAACACTATTTCTGTGAATGATTGGCCACATCTCCAAGGTCTTGAGCTGGCTGATCCAATTGTCAATCAGGGTGGTATAATCGAGATGATACTGGGGGCCGAAATTTATTCGCAGGTCATCGAGGACGGAGTAAGAAAAGGTGCAATAGACACTCCTACAGCGCAACGGACTTCTCTCGGTTGGATTCTGTCTGGATTCTTCCCTGATGAGACAAACTCGATTTTTCAAAGAGTTGTTGGCCTACAGTGTTCAGTTGATATGGAACTGCTGGAACTGGTTCGACGGTTTGTAGTTCAAGAGGATATTCCACCACAACTATCTAAGTTTAGCCTAGATGAAGAGGAGTGTGAAAAAATATACTCAACTACCTATAAACGTACAAAGGATGGTCGCTACGTTGTTCGTCTTCCTATCAAGGATCGATCGATCGAGTTGGGTGAATCTCGATCTGCGGCTTATCGGATGCTCAGGACTATGGAAAGGCGATTTCGTCAGGACCCTGAGTTACACCAAGCGTATACGAAAGGCATACAGGAGTATGCTAATCTGGATGAGATGGAGTTGGTCACGAATTCCGAAGATCTTGAACCGAATCGAGGCTTTTTTCTTCCGCATCACTGTGTAATAAAACAGAATAGTTCGACTACCAAATTAAGAACTGTCTTCAACGCATCACGAAAGACTGAAAGAGGATTATCTTTAAATGACCTTTTACATACAGGGCCTAAATTACAGACCGAGCTTGCTGATGTAATCCTTCGTTGGAGGATGTACAGGATCGTCTTCACTGCGGACATCGAAAAGATGTTTCGTCGAATTTGGATCAACCCCGAGGACTACACATATCAGAAGATTCTCTGGAGATGGAGTTTGGAGGAGGATGTTAAAACGTACTATCTTAAGACAGTGACCTTCGGGTTTGCATCTTCTCCCTATCTAGCCATCCGAACCTTACACCAGCTAGCAACCGATGAAGGTAATTCTTTTCCTTCGGCTACTGATATCCTGATGAAGGAAGTATATGTCGATGATGTACTCTCTGGAGCAGATAATGCTGTTATGGCTAAGGAGAAATGCCGTCAACTGGATCTACTTCTCAAGGCGGGCGGGTTTCTTCTAAAGAAGTGGCTATCCAATTGTGACGAAGTTCTGCAAGGAATACCGGAAGATTATAGAGAAGTTGCTACATCCTTTCAATTCGATCAGGAGCCAATTTTCAGGGCTCTGGGAATTTTGTGGCAACCCAGTTCCGACTGTTTCAGGTTTCAGGTTAACTTACCAACGGAAATGGGCTCAGTAACGAAGCGGAGTATTTTTTCAGAAATTGCACGAATCTTTGACCCGCTTGGATGGCTGGCTCCAGTGGCTGTCATCGCAAAGATATTCATGTAGAGTTTGTGGAAACTCAAGGTTGACTGGGATCAGCCACTCCCAATGGAATATATCCAATCTTGGAACCAATATCGAGCTGATCTAATGAACATCTCTACCTTTTCCATACCTAGATGGATTGGTTACTCATCTGACATCGTGGGTTGCGAATTGCATGGATTTGCAGATGCTTCACAGAAGGCAGTTGGGGCTGTGGCTTACTTGAGAGTCATTGCGTCTTTGGATGACATCAAAGTGTCGCTGGTAATGGCCAAGACCAAGGTGGCACGAATTGGAGAGACTAGTATCCCACGCCTAGAATTATGTGCTGCCGTACTACTTGTGCGCTTGATAGCTCATCTTCGGTCTGTTCTTGGACTGCCTTCGTCGGTTATCTGTCATCTTTGGTCGGACTCTTCCAATACTCTGGACTGGATTAGGGGTCATCCGTTGCGCTGGAAAACATACATCGGAAACCGCGTGGCGGAAATACAATCTACTCTACCTGAAGCTAACTGGCATCACGTGCCTGGGGTTGATAACCCAGCAGACTGCGCGTCGCGTGGTCTGCCATCATCACGTCTGGAAACGCATCATCTCTGGTGGAATGGTCCGGAATGGTTGTCAAAACCTTCGACTTCCTGGCCTTCGACAACAGGAATCGTGGACCCTACTATTGACCGGGAGGAGAGAGTGGTTACACATAATGTTGCACTAGATGTGGATCCTCCGTGGTCTATGCTGAGTCGTTACTCAACCTTGACGAAATTACTTCGCATTACAGCTTTATGTTGGGCATTCTACGAGAGGATTCGTGGAAACAAAGGTCACCTACCACCCTGTAAGGTCACACCTGCTGCTTTGGAACAGGCACGACTACGCTTGATTGGATATGTGCAGAGAAGACACTATCCCGATGAGATAAAACAGCTACGCAAAGGACTTCCAGTTGCTCGCGGAAGTGCACTGATACGCCTACTTCCATTCTTGGATTCTAATGAATTGATTCGAATTGGAGGTCGCTTAAAGAACGCTGTGCTAGACTACGATGAGAGATGTTCTCATGTACTACCAAAGGAGTCTGTCCTTACCACGCTGATGATCAGAAATGGACATCAGGCTATGCTTCATGGAGGAACACAACTAACCTTATCCTACCTACGTAGGAAATACTGGATTCTCACGGGACGTGCTGCTGTGAAGAATGTACTAAGTCGATGCGTTACTTGCGCTCGATATCGTGCAAGTACTTGCACACAAGTGATGAGTCATTTGCCTACTCATCGTGTTACTCGACCTGCGAGACCGTTTGCTGTCAGCGGATTGGATTATGCTGGACCGATCTGGATACGTACTACGAAAGGACGCGGCTATAAGTCCTATAAGGGCTACATTGTTGTCTTTGTTTGCTTTGCTACTAGGGCTGTTCATTTGGAAGCTGTTACTAGCTATGATTCTGAAGGATTCATAGCAGCCTACAAGAGGTTTACTGCACGACGAGGAATCAGTTCTACGCTTTATAGCGACTGTGGTCCGAACTTGGTCGGAGCTGATAATGAACTTCGTAAACTGTTCGAACAGGCATCTGTTGAAGCCAACATTTTTACTCGATATCTTGCTGATCAGGGTACTGAGTGGAAATTCAATCCACCGGCTGCGCCACATTTCGGGGGCTTGTGGGAAGCTGCAGTGCGCTCCGTTAAACATCATTTACGACGAGTAGTGGGGGACACTACATTAACGTACGAGGAGATGGCTACTTTTCTTACACAAGTTGAAGCCTGTCTCAACTCTCGACCCCTTCACGCACTTTCTGACGATCCAAATGACCTGGTAGCCCTGACACCAGGTCACTTTCTTATCGGCTCTTCTCTTCATACTATTCCGGAACCTTCTATCATCAACGTAAAACGCAGCCAAACGGATCGATGGGGACTCACGAGACACATGTACGAGGATTTCTGGAATCGTTGGTCTGCTGAGTACCTACAAGAGCTTCAGACTCGACGGAAATGGCAAAGACCAGTACCATCTGTGAGGGTTGGCAGCCTTGTACTAATCACCCATGAAACTATGCCTCCATCGAAATGGGCTCTCGGTCGAGTGATCGAAACTTATCCAGGATCAGACGGGCATGTTCGTTCCGTCAAAGTAAAGACTGCTACCACTACTTTGAAGAGACCGATTGTAAAAATCTGTCTGTTGCCAGTTGAAACTACAAATCCAACGGAAGTTACTCGCGCTCAAGATAATATTGCTGCTTAATGCCCTGTGCCAGGGCGGGCGGCAAACTCTAAGAATCTGATTCGTGGAGGTTCCACGAAGGCGGGCGGAATGTTTCGGATAGAAATATTATTAATTTATCGAGTTCGCGGGTTACTCTCCTGCCTGGCTCGTCTCTCCTCTCTCCCCACTTTATCATGACGGTGATGAGTGAGTGTGCACGAAGCTAGCAGGGATGGCGACGGCTCTACATGTACCGATCGCGACAAATATGTAAAAAAAGGTGTGTTTTCTGACTGAAACCGGTTACTATTAAAAATCAAGTGAATATCCTTATTTCAAGGAATATGTAAAGTGCTCTATTTTAGTGAAAATACATGATATTACTGGATTAATGTTTACCTAAAATTGTGGTGTTTCTAGTACATCATTCATTACCTATATACTATCCTGCATCAATCAACCTCTACAACTTTTTTGTGCATAACTATAACAATAAGGACAACCGCAGGATTTCGCCGGGAGCGGGTGCTAATCTGAAAAACTGCACCCGCTCCCAGCGAAATCGCGGTAAAATTTCAGCTGTAACCACGTCTCACGACCGTGAGATAGGTGGTTACAGTCTGCGACGAACTCAATACGATGGTCCGGCAAAAGTCTCGTGCACCCTGAGGACACGGAGCGACCCAAGGACGACCGCCTTCTGCATTTTCCCCGCAAGTGTCTCAGCATTTTTTTGACACGCAGGGATGCTTTTCAGGCTATTAACCAGTGAAACCTTGGCACTTCCAAGAGCGCCGATGATCAAGACGATTAGCTTAACAGAATATTCCGGGTATAACCGTCGCAACTCCCTTATAAGGTCTTTATACCTCTCTTTCTTTTCTTTCTCCTTGGCTGTGACGTTTTTGTCAGCTGGTGCCGAAAATTCGATAACGAACATGGTTCGTTTCTCGAAGTCAAGGAGAACTATGTCAGGCCTCGAGTGCGCAACAGAAACAATTGTCGAGAATATGAAGTTCCAGTATATGCGGCACTTCTCATTTTCGACAATTGACTCTATTTCTCTAGGAGCGTTTAGCGGAGAGGTATTTGGGCTAATGCCATAAGAGTGACAGAGATGGTAATAAAGCACTCTTAGTGCCGCATTGTGCCTTTGGATGTAGGTCGTTCCCGCATGAGTTGGACAACTAGATAGTATGTGTCCTAGATGCTCGGGGTGTGCATGACACGCTCTGCAACTATCATCGGGAATGTCTTGGCTTAAAATGTGGCGACGGTATGCTAGAGTGGAAATGACACCGTCTTGACATGCCAAAATGAAGCCCTCCGTGCCCGACTTCAATCCGGGTGATCTAAGGAAAGCAAACGTTAGCTCATACGACATCGACTGATCTTCCACATTTCTGTGGAAGATGCCGTGCATCCTCTTGTCGAGGAGCTGTTCGTGGAAGTTTTTCTCCTGTGCTTTCTTAATCCGGGCCTTCAGGAGTGAGTATTCAAGATGGATAAGATTTGATGCATTTTGCTCACCCCTAGTATTGAAGTCAAGGCCGAGTGTTTCAGCAGCCTCCTCCGCTGCTTTGTACAGAAACGCCCCTTTTCCCACTTCTTCGTGTTTCCTGACCATTTTAAGAAGAGGGTCTTGTCCATTTGCAACTATATGTGCTGTACCCAGAATGAGTCTGTTGTGAAGAAATTCAAGATTCAGTATTCCGCGACCACCTAGGCGGCGTGAGATGTAAAGTCGCGGAACAGAAGACTTAAGGTGCATGCTCTTGTTCATGTGCAAAACCTTTCGCGTCCCGATATCAAGGGATCTAAGCTCGTCCTTCGTCCATGGAACTACTCCAAATGAATAGAGTACTACCGGGACGGCAAGCATGTTCGTTGCAGATACTTTGTTTCTCGCCGACAGTTCGGAAGACCAAATCTGCCGGATGAGACGTTTGTATCTGCATCGGAGAGTATCCTTTATAGATGTCGCGTCTTGAATGCGGCTCTGTGGCACGCCCAGGTATGTATAGGTCTCTCCAGCGCAAAGGTGTCGTATAGCGCTTCTGTCAACGAGCTCAGGATCTTCGGGGATGCCATTAAGTTTTCCTTTCTTCAAATTAACCTTGGCGCATTTCTCTAACCCGAATTCCATTCCAATCTCTTGAGTGTACTCTTTGACAATTTTCAGAGCTAGATGTAGTTTCTCTTGATTCCTAGCATAGATCTTAAGATCATCCATGTAAAATACATGAGTGACCTTATGCTTTCGGTTTCCAGGTTTTCCGCAGAGATACCCTTCGGAATGGCGAAGTGCGAGAGATAGTGGCAATAATGTGAGGCAAAAGAGGAGAGGGCTCATGGTGTCGCCCTGAAATACACCTCTCTGAAAGGTGATACTGTTAGTGATCACACGATGTTTTCCAGATGAGATAGTAAATCTGGTTTTCCAAAGCGGCATTAATGTCTCTATGCACCTCACGATGTGTGGATGAACCTTTAGGCTTTCCAACAGACAGATGATAAGTCTATGGGAGGTTGAATCGAAAGCTTTCCGGTAATCAATCCAGGCCATCGATAGAAATCGCTGATAGTATGCTGCGTCTTTACAGACACATCTATCGATGAGCAAGTTCTCCCGACATCCCGCTACGCCTTTCTTTGAGCCACGTTGTTCATACATCTCTCGCCATACAGGTCCAATTGTCCGAACAATCCTATCATTTAGGATAGCTGTGAAGATCTTATACAGTGTGTTCAGACAAGTTATTGGCCTGTAATTCTTAGGGTCAGCTAAGTTGCCCGTCTTCGGCAGGAGCACTGTGCGCCCTTCCACCAACCACCCCGCAATAGGCTCTTCCGACTTTAGATATGAGGTAAAAATTCGGGCTAGATGCTGGTGGGTTGAAGGAAACTTCTTCCACCAGAAGGTCTTGATGCCATCTGGTCCCGGAGCGGAATAGTTCTTCATGCCTCTTAATACGTTTTTCACCTCCTCGGTAGTGATAGGTGGGCATTCCTCCTCAGCTGTGATGAGGGCATTGCACAGCTCCTTGAAGCTGTTTATGTTCTTTGAGCCTTCTTTAAGTGGATGTTGGACTTCGTAGACTTCTCTCCAAAATGCTTCGACCTCCTCTGGTTTGGGCGGATGGTCGACAGTAACTGGAGGGTCTTGGAAAAGTCGAGATGGGTCAAACGAAAACTGTTGATTTTCTCTGACCCACCTCTCCCTCCGCTCTAGACTTCTCCTAGCGTCAGATAGTACTCGTATTCTGTCAACAATATGCTGCCTGATGGTCAGTAGCTTTGACTTGTTGATTGTGTGATGACGGATCCGCAGTTCGCGCGTGAACTGTCGAACCTTGGCAGTGAAAGTCCTGCCAGATGTTATGTAGTCAATCACACACTGAATGCGGGACGCGTACTGTCTTGCCCAGCCTATCTTTGTGCTAAGTTGATGCATGCATATATATATATATATATATATATATATATATATATATATATATATATGTATATGTATATGTATATATATACAGGGTGTCCAATCAGGAGCACCATATAAACAGTCGTGTGTGGGTAAGCGGGATTCCATGTAGTGTTATCCCGTCGCTAACCCCACCTCGGCGCTCACTTCAATACACTGCGTTAGACTCACGCTCAAGTACGCACGATGGTTTATACCACGCTCCTGATTGGTCCAGGTGAAATATTTAATAACTCAAAAACTAAAACTTCAACTGATTTTTGGAAAAGGAATTTTCGATTTTTTTTTAAATTTTTATACAGCCATAAATTATAAAATTATAAATAATATATTACTTCTAATCTAAAGTCACAAGAGAAAAAAAAATAATTTATTCATTTTAAATAAATCCACGCTCAACGACACATGCGCAGTAAGAAGAAGCATTGCGTCGGTGAATATACCGACCACGCTTCCAGACAGCAGCGCAGGAGGGGAATTAGTCGCCGACAAGCACAGCAGAGGGGGAGGAGGTCGCAGGTAGCCGTCGGCGAATTGACGACTGGCCGCTCTTGTCCAGGAAGTCTGACTTTTGTATTGACATCCATTGCAGAGATTTGAAAAATAATAAAAAATGATTAGGTCGCAAGAAATTTACAAAAAGTATTTTGAAAAATGTGTAGCTTATTGAATCTTTTAATTTTGGTAAAAGTTGTTTTTTTCTTAATAAGTGCGAAACGCATAAGTCGCAAATGTGTAGCTCCTGGTTGCAAGTCAGATTATGACAGCAACCAGCCCCCTGCAACGACGATATTTCACTAGTACTGTCAAGTGAAGCGTGGAGCGCAGATGGCGCTGGGAGTCTTTCCAGCCTGTTTTTACATGGCAAGCATAGGCAAAATTAGAGAAAGATTAATTTGATCGACATTTTTCGCAATGAGAATCGGTTTTCTGTGTTAAAAATCAAAGTGCAAGATTTTAAAAATATTATTGATAGAAAATTTGGCACTAAAATAAATAAAGTGGGTGAAAAGCGGTGTATTGCCCCTTGATGTAAGTCAGGTTATGACAGCTGCTCCGAAAAATTTCATTTCTTTTACGTGCCAAAAGGTGCAGAAAATCTAAAAGCGTGGCAAAAAGCAATCCCAAGGGAAAATTTTGTAATAAAAACCTTTTTAAAGAAGATATTTAGTGGGAGCGAAAAACTTTTGCAGAGAATGGAGTCACTTTTCTGGGAGTGGCAAGTATAAATATAAAATATTTATATTTACAATGATTGATTGTTGTGCAATTTTAAGGTAATAATATTATTGTTGTTGTTTATATAATAATTGGCAATTAATGTTTCATTATTTTTGTTTGAACTGTTTGTGAAATATATAATATAAGTGGTACCACACGGCAGTGCCGGTATATATATATTTTCTTGACAAAGTGTGAAAATAAATTACATAATAAAATTATCAAAGGATTCTTTATTTAAATTATAGTTTAATTTAAATAAATAAATGAAGAAGGTATCATTTATACATTCTATCTTAAACTGAAACGATATCTATATTTAAAAAATTCTTTTGTAGAAATATAAAAAATGAATCAAACACTGTATTTTGATAAAAAATATCGAACATTTTCCCTTAAATTGAAATGATATATATATTTTTTAATTTGTATAAATATAAAAAATTCAATAAGAATTATGTATTTTAATCAAAAATGTCGAACATTTTATCTTAAAACGAAACTATATCTTTATTTTTTGTAATTCTTTCGTAGAAATATAAAAAATTAAATGAGAACTATGTAAATCAATAAAAAATATCAAACTTTTTATCTTAAATTGAAACGAGATATTTATTTAAACAAAAATCTGATGATAAATTATTAAACGCAGAAGGGAAAAAACTACTAGGTATGTGTGAGGACTTTGGTTTAAGGATATTAAATGGTAGAACTAAGGGTGATTTAGGGGGGAAATGGACGCATATCTGCGGAGACGGAGGCTCGGTGCTAGACTATGTTATAGTTTCGGAGAACGAAGAGGTTTGCCCAATTAAAGAAATTAAGATCCAAACTAGAATAGAATCCGATCACTTACCCGTGAAATTTAAAATAGAAGTAGATGGGCCAAAAGGTTTGGAGGTTTTGGTCGATGGAGGGGTGGTGGTAGGGAGGGAAAAGTTAGTATGGAATAGCGAAAAAGGGGAATTATTCAAAGAAAAAATGAAGGAATTGTTGGCAAATTATCAAGTAATAGAAAATCAAGGGGAACAATGGGAAGATAGGTCGGATAAATTTAGGGATAGTATTTGGCTAGCTGCAAAGTCAACAGGTTTAGTAGCCAAGGATAAGAAAAAGGCGACTCTAGTTGGAGAACAGTGGTACGACGAGGAGTGCAAGAACCAAAGAAAAATTGTATGGCGCTCATTAAAAAATTTTCTCAAAAGAAAAGGGGAAGAGGAAAGGGATTTGTTAGCAAGGGAGAAAAAGAAGCTTAGGGAGTTAAAAAAGAGGAAGAAAAAAGAAAGAAAGGAAAAGGATTGGAAGAAGGTGGAAGAGAGCAAGAATATGGGAGATTTTTGGAGATCGCTAGGAAATTTCAGGAAAAAAAGGAAAAGGAGAGGGGGCAGAATCAGCAAAGATAAATGGAAGAAACACTTCCAAAAATTACTGGCAACAGAAAAGACAGAGGACGAAGTAGCGACGAGTGATACAGAAGGCCGAAAAGGAGAAGAGGTTAGGAAAAAAGAATTAGGTATGGAAGGAAAACCAGAGGGTGGCAAAGAAAACAAAGAAACGAGTGAACTAGATAAGGAGATAATATTCGAAGAGATAGTTAGAAATATTTAAAAAAATGAAAGCAGGAAAAGCCCCGGGAGAAGATGGAATTCCCAGCGAATTCATTAAAGGAATACCGGAAGTTTGGGCTCAGGAGATGCATCGCATTCTAAATGGATTTTGGATAACTGGAAAAATAGGGAATGGATGGGAAAAAGCGGTGATAGCACCAATTTTTAAAGGGGAAAATGAGGATGACACGGGAAATTATCGAGGCGTTTCACTTCTAGACACGGGGTACAAAATATTGGCTTCTATTATGGATGAAAGATTAAGGGACTGGTTGGAGTCAAACGGGCTATATAAAGAGAGTCAAGCGGGTTTCAGGAAAAAGAGATCTACGAGGGACCATATATTTGTCCTTAACACGTTGGTTAATAACCGTCTAAAGCGAGACAAGGGGAAATTATACACTGCATTCATTGATTTAAAGAAGGCATTTGATACGGTGGATAGGGAACATCTCTATCAAAAATTGCACAAAATTGGAATTCAAGGAAGGATGCTAGAAATGATCAAAACGATATATAGGGTTACAGTCAACGAGGTCATGACGGCAGAGGGGAACACGGAATGTTTTGAAACCAAAAGAGGGGTGAGACAAGGATGCCCGCTAAGTCCCTCACTGTTCAACATATTTGTGGACGACATAGACGACGAATGGGTTAGAAAAAACGAAGGTGGAACAGTAATAAGCAATGAAAAAGTATTCGCCCTTAAATTCGCAGACGACATAGCAGTAGTAGCAGACTTCCCAGAAGGGCTAAGCAGTATGCTGAAAACTTTGGAGAAGTACGTGGATAAGAACGGACTCGAAATAAATGTGAATAAATCCAAAATAGTTGTTTTTCGAAAAAGGGGAAGAAGAAAGAAAGGGGAAGAATGGAGAATTTATGGAGACAAGGTGGAAGAAGTTGACTGTTTCAAATATTTGGGGTAGTGGTTTTCCTCAAGTGGAAAACATAGGAAACATTTCAAAATCATGGCAAACAAGACGCAAAAAGCAGCTAACATAGCATGGGGAGTCATGACAAGGGCAAACATTTCAGGTCTAGACAGAAGATTATATCTGATGGACGTTCTCGTGAAATCTGGCGGTTTGTATGGAGTAGAAATTTGGGGTTGGGAAAGGTTGGAAGAATTGGAAAGAGCGCAAGCAAAATTTATAAAAATGGCAATGGGTTTGGATAAAAACACTCCCAGATACATCTGGAGATTGGAAGCAGGTCGAAACAGCGTAGAAATAGGAGCAAGAAATAGGGCTAGTAGATATATGAGAGATTTTGGAAATGACGGAAGGTAGGCTGCCGAATATTTGCCTCAAAGAAGAACTCAGAGGAATTCAAAACAAGGATCCGACAGAGTGGGGCGAAGGATTAATGGAGGCCCTAAGGGAGGTCGGTGATGGAGAAACTTTGAAGTGGGCTTGGGAAGGAAATGGGGAAAAATTAAAAGAGATTGAGAATAATTTCGCTAAGGGCATTAGGATAAAAAAAGACCAAGAGATTCAAATGGACTGGGTTAGGGTAGACGAATCTTCTTACTGCCAATTGTATAGGAATTGGAAAAAGGAACTGGGGAGAGAAGAGTATTGGAGTGACAAAAAAGTAGGATACAAGGACAAGAACCAATGGGCTAGACTGAGATGTGGCAATGTAGGTAGAGCAGGAAAAAAGGGTTTCAAAGAGACAGGATGTAGGCTATGTGGAGAGGAAAAGGAGAACATGGAACACATTTGGAGGTGCAGGAAAGCTAAGGACAAAATTGAAAAGAAATGGGTGGATGAAGTAGAGGAATGGGTGGGAGAAAGGTATGGACCCAATTTAGTGAAAAACTTATGTAACACTTTGTCGGGGAAACTGAATATCAGTCTCTGCAGATATGCCAGCCAATTTGAGAAATTTTTCAAAGAAGTAAGCGAGGAGGTAATAGAGGATGAGATTATAAGCGACGATTGAAAGAAACAGACTGTTAACCAACTTTAGTTAAACTAAATATTGTATAAATTTAAATACTAATGTTTTTGTTGATTATATTATTCAGAATAAGGATTATCAAAGGAAGCATATCAAGCGGCAATATTAAGCAATGTTCTTAAAGTTAGGGGAAACAATTCAGAATAAATTACTGTAAGAATAATAATAAGCGTAAATGGTATGAAGGAGCTAAACATGTGATTTTTTTACTTTTTGTAACGAAGCATATTAAAAAGTGTCAAAGTATAAGTATAAGTATTATTAAGAAGGTAAAAATGTAGTATATGTAAAAGTCCAATGAGGACGTACATGGAGAAATAAAATTCTATTCTATTCTATTTAAACAAAAAATTATCGTATAAATATAACAAATTAAATAAGAACTATGTATTTTAATAAAAAATAGATAAAAATGTCTTTTATTAAAATACATAGTTCTTATTTAATTTTTTATATTTCTACGATAAATTTGTTGAAATAAAGATATCGTTTAAGTTTTTAAGATAAAGTGTTCGATATTTTTTATTAAAATACAGTATTTAATCCATTTCTTACATTTCTACCAACTAATTTTTTAAAACCTCTGCCTTTGAGGTGCGCAATTGATTTAAACTAGTCCAAACCATTTTGCACATCCGCATCTTCATAATTGAGACTTAAACAGGCAAAATATTTTATTTCAATTTTTATTTTAAACAAAAATTGTTGTAGAAATATAAAAAATTAAATAAGAACTATGTATTTTCATAAAAGATATTATACATTTTATTTCAAACTGAAACGATATCTTCATCTCAAAAAAACTTTTCGTCGAAATATGAAAAATTAAATAAGAACTATGTATTTCAGTAAAAACTATATATTTTAATAAAAAATATCGAACATCTTATGTTAAGCTGAAAGGATATCTTTATTTTTAAAAATTCTGTCGTGTAAATATAAAAAAATTAAATAAAAACTATGTATTTTTCTAAAAAATATACTTTTACTTTTTCCATTGTTCTTAACATGGAGAATGATACTTCGACAGACCCTTAGGGGGGCCTAAACGTATCACGTATTTTGTAAATGACCCCTAATTCATTTATTTAAATTTAACTATTTTTTAAATTAATTAATCCTTTGATTAAATAATTCATTCGTTTAATCAAATGAATCATTTGTTATTGTATTAGGGTTACTGTTGTTAATAAAATACTTAGTTATACCAACGTATGACATTGTTCTTATTTTAATTTCCTTTCCTATTAAATTAATTCTTCGCCCCAATATAAAATTAGAATGTCTGTTATTTAATTGCAATTTCTAATTAAATTTCATATTTCATAACAGTAATTTTGTTTATGAAATATAATGTCACAATATTATTATTAGAAAATATGTAATCAGTTTTGCACTATTTTTTGTATATGTAATAAAAAAATATTGTTTGTTTCTCCATGCTTTTTTTCAAACTTTTTTTTTTGCAAACAAACTTTATATAATTTTGATAGACAAATTTGGAACTCAATAATAAAATGTGGTATAATTATAAGTTTAATTTTGTTTCTTGAGTTGCAAAATACTTTAAATTCATTTTCTCCATGTTACTATTGAAACCTTTCATATTTCCCGCAGCTAGAAAAATGATTTTAACGATTTTTTTTTACTTATAATTACTCAAATATTTAAAAAGATATGAAACTTCAATTATGTGATGCATAAAACCGATTGTCATTACGAATAATATCAAGTGAATTAATTTATAACTAATGTTGCCTATGCTTGCCATGTAAAAACAGGCTGGAAAGACTCTCAGCGCCATCTGCGCTCCACGCTTCACTTGATCGTACTAGTGAACTAACGCTTACATACAGCCGTTGCAGGGGGCTGACAGCAACGTAGAAACATTTCATGTGTTCCTCGGATTTCCTCCAAAACTTATCATTGTTTAGATTTTGAAGGTTTAAAGATTCTTCACTATGCAATTTAAACTATATTTTTAATATTCTAATTATTATTATATTGATATTGAACATGAGAGATGTACTGTTTATTCATTCTTCTGATCATGTATTTGTCTTAAATATTTTTGTCATTGAGGTCTTAAATATTATGAATTTTATTTATTAGCTACATTAATAATTTTAACAAATAATTTTTTAAACTCTAACAAATAATAAAATAAATAATAATAATAATAAATAATAGAAATATAAAATTCGAACTTGTGCTTTCAAAATGCATCTCAAAATAAAATGTTATTCATATAAAACTACATATTTTCTTGACTTTTTCTTTTTTAGAATTATTAGTCACAGTTACTCTCATTTTGCCATAATTTTTTTTTCAGTTTATTTGTAAACAGCAATAAGTTTTTAATTATTTCTGCTTTTTCTTAATGCAATTAAATGCAAAAGCCAGACTACCTGCTCCGAAAACCGAAAAAAATGTTATTCCATGTATCGATAGATTAAGAGTCACCCTATTTAATTCAAAAATCAGAAAAATTATATGAGCGATACTTTTTTTTTAATAGAGCCTGGCAGCGAAGGCTAAAGATCGCGTTTGTGTCTTTCGTAGGCATTGCCCGGATCATCTGAGAAGGCACACAGACGCTTAGCATAAGATTATGTTGGAAGTGGAGGGGGGTATTTTCGAGGGTTGCGCTTCTCGGCCGTGATTCTCATTCATTGCCTTTCCCTAAATCGCCTGCTATGTAAAATTCTAGCGTGTTATGTACCTTTTTTCGTGGCACGTCACATATATAAAAAAAAATCATCCAAAACATGACAGCCCCGTTGTGTCAGGCCTGAATGTACCATTTACTGATTGTCAATTTTAATCAGTTTAATTTAATTGATGTTATTGTTTACCGATGAAATGTGAAAAGTGGATTGTAAATGAGTACATATGTACGAATTAGAAATAAAAGGCAGCATCGTAGCGAATATGTTAGGTAATCGTAAATTGATGATTGTTTCAGAATTCTGACCGAGGGTTTGAAAACTCGTGAAATCGGGTGTACACTTGTGATGAAATCTCCCGAGAAATCTCCTGAAATATCTTAAGTAAGTTAAGGTAATTTCAAGCCACTTGAATTAATTTAAAGTCACTTGAATTCTCTTGAAATCTCCTGAAAAATCTGAAGTCACTTGAATTCACGTGAAGTTACTTGAAATCACCCGAATTCATTCAAAGTCACTTGAAACCTCCTGAAATATCTGAAGTCATTTTAATTCACATGAAGTCACGTGAATTCACCTGAAGTCACTTTAGATCACCTGATTTCACTTTAAGTCACTTGAATTATCCTGAAGTCACTTGAAATTTCCTGAAATATCTTAAGTCATTTGAATTCACATGAAGTCAGGTGAAATTACTTGAAATCACCTCAATTTATTTGAAGCCCTTGAATTCTTCTCAAGTCACTTAAAATCTCCTGAAATATGTGAAGTCAACTGAATTCACATGAAGTCACGTGAATCCATCTGAAGTAACGTGAAATTACTTTAAATCGCCTGAATTCATTTGAAGTCCTTGAATTCTTCTTAAGTCACTTAAAATCTGCTGAAATATCTGAAGTCATTTGAATTCACATGAAGTCACTTGAATTCTCCTGAAGTTACTCGAAATCTCCTGAAATATCTGAAGTCATTTGAATTCACATGAAGGCACGTGAAGACACTTGAAATCACCTGAATTCATTTGAAGTCACTTGAATTCTCCTAAAGTCACTGGAAATCTCCTGAAATATCTGAAGTCACTTGAAATCTCCTGAAGTATTTAAAGTCATTTAAATTCACATGATGTCACATGAAGTCATTTGATTTCTCCTGAAGTCACTTGAAATCTCCAGAAGTCAGTGAAATCTTTGCAAGTCACTGAAATATCCTGAATTATCTTGACCTTAAACCCAAACGGCAGAGCTGTCACCCCTTGTATCATACAATAAATTACTTGTTCATCAACTAGACCGATTTTAAAAACACATTAACAATAATTTGGTGTACTTTATATTTAAAGTGCTCCTGTAACGCCAGTAAATGTGTTTTTGAATAACTAAAGCGTATTTATATGTATATTATGTGATGATAAATATTCCAACAGAACCTCAATTTGTGCATTAAATTATAAATCAATTCCGCGTAACACGAAGATAAACACAGTAATGTCATTGATACAGTTGTATCAAATTTTGAAAGAGATTTAAATGATTTTATCTTTTGTATTCTAAGGAAATAAATTTACTATTGTCGTAAACTCATTTAATTTTACTCAGAAATTTATATGCTCAATGATGCAATGTTTAAATTGAATTTATTCATTTTTTTTCAGGTGAAAGTTGTAAAAGAAGTTCGCTGAAAATATATAATATAGACTAATATAGCCTGATTGTATTGTTAAACATGGTTTAATATCAACTCAGAAACTTCAGCCAATTATACCTTTTTTGAAATACTTTTATTACTTTTCCTTCTTAACTTTACAAATAGAACTCATTATTAAGTCAAATCTCCTGCGCTCTGCTGCGTCTGGGTAAGGGAGAGTACGGGGCAAGGGACCGCGGGCTGGCCCGACGACCACACCAAGTTCATGGCGCTAGTTGTCCGATTTGTGTTTCCGATCCATATCATTGAGGGGATTTATTAGAATAGGTTTGCGGTATTTAATTTTGAGGCCACACGGTTGAATATTTTTGTATAATTTCTTGCATATGTAATCTCAGGTGTTCTGTTTTGCCGTTAAGAGCCGGTTTTTCGAAAAATTGTTCCTATTTTGATTAATAATCGAAAACGTAAGTACAATAGCATTGACGCTCAGTGTTAGCTTTCTCTGCGTTTTCGCTGCGTAGCCCTGTACCTTTGTCAAGCGTTCGAGGCAGATACACCGCTGCGAGTCGAATTATCTGGAGCAAAAGACCCTTTCATTGTTATGAGATTAAGGCCAGTTACAATACCAAAACTGAAAATATGAAGTCATGGCTTAATTCAATTTTAACTAGCTGAATTAATTAATTTATATAATTAGAGGAAAGTGAAAAAAAGATTCATGAAAATCGGTCAATATTTGCAGTAATAATGGAAATGTTCAAGTACATACAAAGGTATAACTGTGCTATCCCTCGTGAAAAGAAATACCAATTTATTACCACTTTAAGATCAGTTTCAAACAACGTTTGGTCTTTTTCTGGTCTGTACCCTTCAGCCTATACCTGCATCATTTTTAGGGCATTGAAATAGACACCACTCTCTCTCGCTCTCGCTCTCTCTCTCTCTCTCTCTCTCTCTCTCTCTCTCTGAAAAAAGGATAGCTGTCTGTATCAACAGGACTGTGGTCTTCTGGGGACCAGAAAAGATCAGTTTAAGACCACTTTAAGACAGGCCTATACCTGCCTATACTGTGATCTTAAGTTGGTCTTTCTTTTCACGAGGGTAAAAAGTTGACACCTACTCTTTTAATCTGAATTAGTAGTTTTCTAGCAAGAAAACTCTGCGAAATCGTTCACCAATTTCTTTACTAAGCATTTGTACTAATCTTCAGTTAATTACTACTTATTCACTCAGGAAGGCTTAGTAGTTCGAATACTAAGCCTTACTAAATAAATTAGCAGTTTTCTACTAAAGATTGTGAGAAATGCTTACTGAAGGAATTACTAAACGACTCCATAATATTTCAGTAGGACAGAACTATGCCTATTCAGATGTAAAGTATATGTTTATCTGTCGGTCGATAAAAATTATCATTTTCACCTGGTGCACTTGAAACTGAAAATAATGACAATGTAAATAATATTAAAATGTATTTAAATAAAAAAAGGTTTAAATATCATTTGTAAATATTCTATCTACATATAAATGGAAAAAAAGTTTTAGTTCAAACAGAAAAATGCTGAAAAATCAAATCAACGAAAGTAACGCATATTTCAAAAAAATAATTGATGTTTTTGAAAGAGGAAACTGTATTCCCGAATCACAAATTTCTATACCTTTGAATTAGGTATATATACTCTTCCACACTAATGTTTTACTTACGGTTAGTTGTTCGTTTACAAAATTCGTTGACTTTCTAAATAAATATTCATTTGTTTCTGTCAGTCTATGGTGCTAAACATATAGAAAGACAGCGGATTTCGGAAATCAACAAAAAACTGGAAGTAAGGCATTAGTGTGGGATACTATATCACTTCTCGAGTTTATAAGTTCGAATCCAAGTTTTGGAAAAATATTAAAATTCAAATGTAATATCAAATTCTGGTATTAATTCCACTCATTTTTATTTCCATTAGGCCTTTTAAATATTGATATAATTTTCACACAAACTGTCAAATGAATGACAAATTATGGTTTAGAAACACCTGTCAACATTATTTCCATTTACTTAGAGCGTTATTCAAACTTGTAAGATTTTTATTTCAGCTCTACAATATGTTTTCTAACGATTTCAAAATGTGATTCATGAAT
This sequence comes from Andricus curvator, assembly GCA_932195095.1. Lineage (NCBI taxonomy): Eukaryota > Metazoa > Arthropoda > Insecta > Hymenoptera > Cynipidae > Andricus > Andricus curvator. Next base: position 7,382 of record CAKNYM010013691.1, on the reverse strand, counting down.
AATAATGAATGAACATTCAAATAAGATTAAAATGTATTCCAATATATTGTCAAGGTGACACAACTATTTTGAATCTCGTACATTTATACAATCGTTTAAAAAAACATATTATAGATGGCCAACGGCCATACCACGCTGAAAAACCCAGTTCTCGTCAGATCACTGAAGTTAAGCAGCGTTGGACGCGGTTAGTACTTGGATGGGTGACCATTCAAGAATACTGACATGAGTGCTGTTGGCACATCGTGGGTGTGGTGAGCCCACACTTGTAGTTATTTATAACTATAAGAAAAACCTAGAAACACGCCTACCCTGAAAGGGAAATGGTTTAATGGTATAGAGCTGAAATAAAAATGTTGCAAGTGTGAATACAGCGCTAATTAAATGGGAATATTGTTGACAGAGGTTTTCAAACTATAATTTATCATCCATTTAACAGTTTATGTGAAAGTTATATCAATATTAAAAAGGCCTAACTGAAATAAAAATAAGTGGAATTAATACCATAATTTGATGTTACATTTAAATTTTCATGTTTTTCCAAGACTTGGATTCGAACTTATAAACACACGAAGTGTTATATACTTAATTCAAAGGTCTGCAAATTCGTGATTCGGGGATACAATTTCCTCTTTTGAAAACAAAAATTACTTTTTTGAAATATACGCTACTTTCGTTGATTTGATTTCTCAACATTTCTCTGTTTGAAATAAAAACTTCTTTCCGTTTATATGTGAATAGAATATTTACCACTCATATTTTGAACCCCATTTTTTCTTTGTCTTAAATACATTTCAATTTTACTTAAATCTTCATTATTTAAAAATCAAGTGCACAAGGTGAAAATTATAATTTTTATCGACCGACGGATAAACATATGCTCTACATCTCAACAGGCATAGTTTTGTACTACTGAAATATTACGAAGTCGTTTAGTAATTGCTTTAGCAAGCATTTCTCACGCTCGTTAGTAGAAAACTGCCAATTTATTTAGTAAGACTTGGTATTCAAATTACTAAGCCTTCCTAAGTGAATCAGTAGTTTTTAACTGCTTCTTACTACTAAATCAGATTTAGGGAGTAGGTGTCAACTTTTTAGCACAGCTATACTTTTGTATGCACTTAAACATTTCCATTATTAGTGCAAATATAAACCGATTTTCATGAATCATTTTTTTCACTTTCTTCTAATTATATGAACAAATTAATGTAGCTAATTGCTTTTAGAGTTTCAGTTTTAGTTATCAGCCTTAAACTCATAACAATGAAAGGGTCATTCGTTCCGGTTGATTCGACTCGCAGCCGGGTATCTGCCTCGAACGCTTCGCCAAGGGTATAGGGCTACGCAGCGAAAACGCAGACAGCTAACACTAAGCGTCACTACTCTTTTACTTGAGTTTTCAATTATTAAAAAAAATAGGAACAATTTTTCGAAAAACCGGCTCTGAACGGAAAAACAGAATACTATTTAGATGCAAAATGAATTACTTGAAAATTAATGATAAATCATATCCATGGAATGGGAACAACTTCATGTTGAAGAAAATTTTATGAGATGTCAAACTGACCTATACTAATAAACTGTAACATTGGCATAATGGAAAAAGTTGCGAGACAAAAAAGTAAAAACACGCGAAAAGCGAGGAAACATATGAGCTTCAATGTGGATAGTGTGAATGAAGTTGTAGATTATAATTAATTTTTCGGCACTGTCTATGGTTACGGAATTTTCCGTAACGTTAGCCCTGAACAAGCTGGAAAAGGTGTTATAGTTACAGAAAATTCCGTAACCATAGACAGAGCGTAATTTTTCTCGAAACTGTCAAAAAAGTGAATCTTACCATTTGGGTAGAGATCCTCTAGGGAGAGTTGAGACATGTTTCTTCCTCCAACGGTCGCTGCTGTACCGGAACATTGCAATTAAAATTGTGATTTGAAAATCGCGCCATATCTCCCTTGAAGATCTCTACATTTGGGCAAATAAGGGCGCCGTCCCATGGAGGTAGATTAGTAGAATAGTGGAGCAGTTTTGACAAATGAGGTGACTGCTAGGGCTTGTGCAGGCACCTCATTGGCCAAAACTGCACTATTCTACTAATCTACCTCCATGGGACTGCGCCCTAAATCTCGCAGCAATAAACTTTCATTTAAAAAGTTACGAACGGAAAAAAGAAAAACACGTCTGCCCCCCCCCCCCCTTCAAGGGATTGCAGGTTATGTTTACTTTTAAAAGATAATGAAATATATAGACGATATCAATTTCACAATTTAGGAAATAGAAAAGTGGAGAGTGTCACTAATTTACCACCACTCAATTAAAAATGTAGATAATTGATTATCAAGAAAAATTCTCCGTACATTTCATTCTCAGATCTTGATTTTCAGGTAACAGAATTTCTTTTTAAACTTAACTCGTGATCGAACAAGATATATTACGAACCTATATTCATACTTATCGTCGTTGTATTTTTCAGAATATTGTATTTGATCAATTGGCATTGTTCTCATGAATTTTTTACACTGCTGGAGGGAAGCTTTTGATTATTCTCATTCATTGCAATTAAGCTCATTCAGTACAGCACATTTTTCACTCACTGTTTACCATTTTATTTTATGCTGTCAAAAGCGTCAAGTGGTTATATCAGGACCATCGACATATAGAAATGGACTGAGTACTCCATGGGCGAAACGCGAATGGCAATTAGAAAGAGAAGGAAGAGAGTGGTGGGCAATCTGTCTCTTTCTAGTCGAAGGTGATTGGTCTAGAACATCGACATATAGTATCATATAGAAATTCTAGATCAATCACCTTCGACCAGAAAGAGACACATTGCCCACCACTCTCACCCTCCTCTTTCTAATTACCATTCAGGTTTCGCCTACGGAGTAGCTAGTCCATTTCTATATGTCGATGATCAGAACCGAGCATAATCATCAGAACTGAATACTGTAAAACTGAATACTGTAATCCATGATCTAAGAATACACGGTCTAACCACGCGCAACTAAAAAAAAGTTAACCAATAGGAAGAACTCTGAAAACAGGCGGCCATATTGGATAAGTTAGCGCGCGAGAATGTAGTATATTTGAAAGGACGTAAATGTCATGAGAGAAGATTTCAAGTAAAAGATAAAGTAATTGTACAACTTATGAATCAATGAAATTAGTTTGAAAATAATGTAATAGATAATATAAAATATTAAGAAATATATAACTCATTATCCTTGTAATGTAGGAGAAATATGGATAACATAACCTCTCAATGCACATGAAAATTTTTACCTTTTAACGCAAATGAAATGAAGTGCCATTGCCTGAAAATAAAAAAGAAGTTTGTCTTGGGTCTCAAAGCACGAATAAATAAATGCAAAATATTGATATCATAGTCTGTATTATGATGATATCAGTTTTTATCATTCGTATATACATGCACGTAAATGCTAAAAAAAAACTCTCATTGTACGCAGAGAAACATATTCACACCTTATATTCGTATGAAATAATGAATTTACAATATATAATAATTAAATAAACATACAAGTTTTGCCATAGTGTAATATATATATATATATATATATATACTGGGTGTTTTATTTAACTTGAGACATCGAAATATCTCAAAAAAATACGCATCCTATGAAAAAAATATTCGTGATACAAATTTTTTATTTTCGAGCATAAGTTTTTAAAATGATATAAGCTTATGATACGAAATTCCACAGTTGTAATTTCATGAAGGATATTTCGAATATTTTGGAAGATTTTTTTACTTTTCCTTTACGAAGAAGTAGAATAGGAAAATCATTATAGACCTACGACGATTTTCCTATAATTTTTTCGCGATTATAGGAATAATTATGGGAAAAATTAGAGGAAAAATTATAGAAATAATTATAGAAAAAAGTATAGGAAAATAATTATAGACATGAATAATTTTAAAATATTGAAATAATTAACGCCAAAAATAGAAGAAAGTATAAATGAATAATGTATTCTGAGCAATTGACACAAAAGTACATAAAGAATTGACATATTGAAAGAAGTTTTGTCAATTTTTCATGTAATACCGTGTATCATTAATTTATACTTCTACATTTTGAACTAATTAATTCAATATTCTTTAATATTATTCATTCCTGTAATTATTTTCCTATAATTTTTCCTAAGATTTTTTCTATAACCATTCCTATAATTTTTCCTATAATAGCGACATATATATATATATATATACCATTAAACCATTTCCCTTTCAGGGTAGGCGTAACACTAATATAAGACACAATTATAAGAAATTCATTATATGAAAATCATCATAGGCCTATAATGATTTTCCGATCATACTTAAGGGTTCTGCTATTTTAGGTTAATACTATATTAATTGTGTGAGTATTACAATGTTTGCGAATACTTCATGATAAGAAGAGAATAATTTGTGGTGGAAAATTCATATTTTTGGTTGAAAATTCAACTAGTTTACTTAAAGATTCACTATTCTACTTGAAAATTCATCTTTTTGGTTGTAAATTCAATTATTCTACTGAAAGATTTACTATCCCTGTTGAAAATTCATCTTTTTGGTTTAAAATTTTAGGATTCATCATTCCACTTGAAAATTCACCACTTTGTTCCAAAGTGTAATTATTTTTTTGAAATTTATTTTTCGCTAACTATTCCTTTTTTTGTTGAAGAATGATATTTTTTAATAGGGGAACCGTCTTTGTAGATGCAAATTAATATTCTTGGTTAGAAATTCCAGTATTTCAGTTGGAGATTCATAATTTTAGTTGGAAATTCATGTTTTTGGTTTAAAATGCAACTATTCATGCTGACTATACATTATTTCAGTCGGCAATTTATTGTTCCCTTTGGAAATATAACAATTTTTCTGGAAATTGGTTTTGTTGTTTCATTCTACATTTTTCGTTTATTACATTTTTCGGAAAATAACTTTTTTAACTTACAATTAAACTATTGGTTGCCAACTAATTATTTCTAGTTCAAATGTCATGTAGAAATCAATCTTCTCCCAGCGGACACTGTTATATAACTGTGATGTAACTGTTCTAGAACGGAAAAGAACAGGTTCTGTAACAGGTTAAGAACATACTTAGACCATGGTCCGAGTAACGTCGTCCCCAAATGGATGTAGCAGTTCTATAATGCTGTTACAGAAACATGTTCTGTCAGAGATCTGTAACAATTCTGGAACAGCGTTATATGTAAAAAAATATATATTCAGAACAATTTAGGAACACTGTTACAAAATAACCATGTTCTGTAATAGTGCCGTAACACACATGTAACAGTGTTACGATGTAAATTTGTTCTGTAATAATAATTCTGGAACAGCGTTATATGGGAGAAAGTATTTTTAGAACAATTTAGGAACAGGGTTATAGAGTAACAATGTTCTGTAATAGTGACGCAACACATATGTAACAGTGTTACAATGTAAATTTGTTCTGTAATCGTTCTGTATAACAATTCTGGAACCCCGTTATATGTCAAAAATTATTTTTAGAACCATTTAGGAACAGGGTTACAGAGGAACATTGTTCTGTAATAATGCCGTAACACATATGTAACAGTGTTACGATGTAAATTTGTTCTGTAACAATTCTGGAACAGCGTTATATTTCAAAAAGTATTTTTAGAACAATTGAGAAACAGGGTTACAAAGGAACATTGTTCTGTAATAGTGCCGTAACACATATGTAACAGTGTTACGATGTTTTCGACCAAGCTTGGTCGAAAATTTAAGTATTCCACTTTTGTAACAGTCTGATCTTGTTTGGTGAATCATTGAATTTCTCGTTTAAAAACATGTCTTCCTTCGTTGCAAATTCAAACATTTGTTAGAAAATTGATACTTTTGTGTGAACATAGATCTATTCCGTTAAAAATTAAAATATTTGGTTGAAAACCCGTCTTTTTTTGTAAAAAAATTAATATTTTAGTTTGAAAATTCGAGTATTGTAATGAAATATGTACTCATAATTGTAGCAATAAATTCTTCTTTTTGACATAAGCTTCATTGAAGTTACAGAATAAAATAGTTTTCATGTGTCAATTTTTGTTTGCAGGGTGCTCTCTGAAAAATAAAATCTTCTAATTACCTAATATTCGTCACTTTTGACATTCTACTTGCGTCCCTTCTCACGTCCCACAGAAAATGTGTAAAAAAATTAGACATATATACGTGCAATCTGGAAATTGACTTAGTAGGTTATGTTTACAATTACAGCTACTTCGCACACTTATTAAAGTAAACGTACCAATATGTATAATACAACTTTATAATACACGAAAATATTTATCCTTACCGGATAGCCACGTTATATTCACTTTCAAACTTGTATTTTCAATAAAAACTCCACTCCAATTTACACAAAGTTGCTCGTAACACGTTGCACTTGCACAAACGGATAGCGTCAGCAGTGTCCACTTCTTCCACGTCATTTGCACATTGAGAATTTTCGCAGGTATTGACATTGATTTACAATATAGCCATAATTCATGATTTCAAATCTTTTGAGTGAAGACCGAGACGCTAATGGTTGCTATGGTAACAAAATGGTGGCGTGTGGCAGAGCGCGCGAGTGGGGACGAAACTCTGAGAGCTTAAGGCTAGACCGTGTATTCTTAGATCATGCTGTATTCTCTCATGCTCATGTATAATCTCGATTCTTGAATTCTGTGGCGTTTTAGCTCGAAGGAGAGCTCAACCCATGCTCCACCAATGAAATTTATGAGACTGCTGGCGTTGAGGACAATTCGCTCTGACTCTGAGCTTGGACCAACGGAGTAATAACCATCGACATATAGAAACAGACCATTTTACCTAACTATCGGAAGTTTATTTGCGCACGTGCGGCTGTCACGGGCTACCCGCGTAGTATGAAAGTTGCGCTCATACTGTGTAAACATGTATACTGTACCTTTTGTCGGAGTGAAATTATTCGAAGACGATGTTCCGGGTGCGAAATTGGGCAAGTGCGAAATAGAAAAGCATAGTGTTGCTCAATTGAGACGGTGGTTGAATTGCCGGAAGCAACCTAACAATGGTAAAAAAGCTGAACTTGTGAACAGGTTTGTAGGTTATGAGTTTCTCATATTGTTAAATTTTAATTATATTATTGTGATGGCAATAAATATTGAAGGTACAAGACAGGATTCAAGTATTGTAATTATTTTAAAATAAAATTGGTAGTGTTTTGGGAAGAAAATGGTAAAAAATAGTTATTGTATAGTGTGTTGTTTCAAACCCGAAATTTTCGGGAAATGCCAAATCTGTCACAAAAGAAAATATAATTTGGAAGCATATTCTAAAAATAAAATAATAAAATAATAAAAATAAAAAATATTTCAAAGCAAACGTTAAT